>PVJS01000659.1:87183-120094 GCA_004027185.1 Glis glis | reverse complement strand
GGTCTCACGAAGTTGCGGAGGGCCTCACTAAGTAGAGAGAGAGACAGAGAGAGAGAGAGAGAGAGAGAGAGAGAGAAAGAGAGAGAGCGAGAGAGCAAGAGCTGAGGCTGGCCGCGAACCCGGATCCTCCGGTCTCCGCCTCCCAAAGTACTGGGATTACAAGCGTGCGCCACCACGCCCGGCTCCCCAGCCCTTTTTAAATTTATTTTTTTATTTTGAAATAGGGTCTCACTAAGTTGTGAGGGTCTCACTAATTTGCCTCAAACCTGAATCCTCCTGTGTCAGCCTCCCAAGAACTGGGGTTACAGGTGTGTGCCACTGTGCCCTATCTAGCCCTCCATTTCTGAGTTAAGCCTGGCCCGCTCTGACTCCCAGATCCAGTTTTGTGGCCTTTGCTCACCTAGCTGGTCCCTGTGTGTTATTGTACAGGTCTTTCTCATATGCTTTAGAACTCAGGAGAATCACTTAAGACCTTTTGTTTACTTAGCTTCACTTTGCAAAATATTTTCACATAATCTCCATCTGATCCTCTCTAGAAATCCTAAGAAAAATGAATAAGATAGGTATTTCCCCCATTTGATAGGCAGGGAAAAAAGGCTCAGAGAAGCCACCTGATTAGGAAATAGAACCAGGAATGCTGAGCTGTCAGCGGGAAGTTGTGCTAAAATCAGATAAATCCTTCCCTTCCTGCACTTCGCTGCGGGCTTGATCGTCCCTAAAGTGGAGGGGGCTGCTGCTCTGGACCTAATTCCCAACAGCCAGCCTGTTCTCATGGAGGTGATGCAGATGTGGGGGAAATGACTAAATATTTTAGAGTTGAAGATAGTTGAAGGAGGGAAGACTGAGCATGGTTGAATATGTTCTCTACATTTTTAGAATGCATTTTTCCCTCTAAATCAAAGAAATGACTCCCAAGAAATGGCATCATGGTCAGAGACTTTAAAGGGGAATCGCTCAAAGGGGATAGGGAACTCAGAAAAATGTAATTCTGATCATATATCCATGAATAATCCCCATGTGAATAAAGGTAGACACATCTAAAGAAACTTTTGTGGCTGCCAAGGGGACTTTCTGATAAGCTTATATTCAAAAAGACTCATAGGGGCGACAGAAGAAGGATGGCATAGGATGGACGACTGGCCAGGCAATGCCACGGATGAGCCCCGAGAGGGAGGGGACCCGAGTCCTGCTCAGCGAGGCAGGACATTGGATGGGCTGCTCCTTGCTCGTGAGGGAGGAGTAGACATTCTCTATCCCAATTTCTCACTTTAAAATTCACACATACTCAACATGCAAAAGAGAGATGCTAAAGAGAGTGCATTCAGATGGGACCAGCTCTTAATGAGACAAAGCTGGTAAAGATGCTACAGGAATATAAAGCTGCTTTCAAGCCAGAAAATCCAGGAAGAGAACTGTGCAGATGAAAGCGGATGGTCGGGGTAAACACACCCTGGTTACTGCGAGAAGAGGTGCACTAAGGACCCCAGCTCTGATTAACACGGGGAACCTTTGCTGGGGGGTCACTTGTTCTGCTCCTAGGAACCATTTCTATTTGCCTGTGAGCTGCTCTAATAAGAATCATCATCTTGAGACCAAGAGGGCAGAACAAACAATGTGAAGGAAGAACAGAGCCAAGAGAGACGGAGAGAGCTTCGAGTGTTCTTAAGGGGAAAACTTCTGTTTAGAAGATCTGCATCCCAGAACTCGACAGGCCTTCGAGATAGGATCAAAGGACCAGTCTTGCTGCTCTTAACAAACCATAGAGAACAAGAGCACAGCCCTCTCTGTGCTGAAGGGCAAACACCACTCTGGTTTTCAAGAGAGAGAGAAGGGTGAAGCACTTGTTTAATTAATGAACATAGTGCTGGTCTCTAGCAAAAATAGAGAGTAGATTTTTAAGCTGAAGAGTCTGTGAGCACATAGTGAGGAGGGCAGCATACACAAAGGGCCCATGTTTGGTCTACATGACAAAACTGGATTGGTAGATGTGGTGGCAGAATAATAGTGCCAAAAGATGCATATATGAATGTATCACTTTGAATCTCACAATGATGCATAATTATATTGCACCAATAACATTCTAAGAAGAAAAAATAAAAGAATAATGTAAGAAAGATAAAAAAGAAAATGTTTTTATCCTCCTTTCTAAAACTGTCTAGGAGAGGGGAATCAGGTTGTATGTGGGATTAAACTTGATAATCAGCTGAGCCTGATATGGAGAGGCTCCTGGATTACCTGGGTGGGCCCAACCAAATAAAAAGTTTCCTTAGAGGCGGAAGAGGGAGGTTGGAGAGTATGTGTCAGAGTGATATACTGTATGAAAGACTGCACTGCCATTGCTGGCTCTGAAGATGGAAGGTGCCAGAAGCCAAGGAATGCCAACTGCCTCTGCCATCTGGGAAAGGCAAGGGAAAAGATTCTCCACTAGATCCTCCTGAGGGAACACAGTCCCGCCGACATCTTGATTTTATCTCATTGCAACCCGATGTGGACCTCTGATCTCTAGAGCCATACGATAATACATTTGGGTTGTTTTAAGCCACTGAATTTGTTGCAGCAACAATAGGAACCCAGCACAGTAGACACGGAAGTACCTTGACTTTGCAAGGTCTTTGAGCGATTTTCTTACAAACTCCACTGGAAGGTTTGTTAGGAATAGTGTTTAGATGGATTTCCAGTTGCTTGAACAATCACCCCATGCTACTCTGAGGGAATTTGCCCTGGGTCATGCCCCAGCACTCTGCTCTTGGTTCATTCATTCAATCAGCAAATGTATAGTGAGCATCTTTAAGTCCCAGGCACTACTGTAAGTACTCAGAGTTTAACAGAAAGCAAGATAATGAGCTCCCCACACTCACAGAGCTCATATTCCAATGGAGAAGAGCAGACAAAAACATAATTTCAAGCAGTGATATGTGCTTTGAAAGGAAATCAAGCAGATTAATAAAATAAAGGAATGCAAAGGGAGGCTTTTTGGATAGAATGGTCAGAACATGTAGTCTTTGGGGGTGATATTTCAGTAAAAACTGAAAGCTGTAAGAAAGTCAAATCAAAGAATTTTTTCTAGGAAAGGAGGAGACACTGCAAAGACCTTGGTATGAGAAAGAGCCTGTCATGCTCCGGAGACAGCAAGAAGCTCAGCGGGACCAAAGTTGAACGTGTATGGTAGGAGTGATGGAGGACGAGTGATGGAGGACGAGCTTGGGGAGGAAGCAGACCCAACACTGAGTAGTGACTGGGTGAGTGCCTATATGGCATGTTGGGCTCCATCTTCAGTTCTCAACTTCTGATAATTAGACGAGAGAGAAGGGGGAGAGAGAGAAAGGAAGGGGAGAGAGAGAGAGAGAGAGAGAGAGAGAGAGAGAGAAGTATTGCTGTGAGCTTGGTCCCTTCTTCATCTGTGGCATGCTACTTCTCACTCTACTTCTGTTCACTCCTCTCCCTGACTTGAGGGGTGGAGGACATAGAATAATTTACTCCCCTACAGTACAATTTTAGTGAAGAATCACTTGGCCGTATGACCTTTAAGGACCCTTTAATCTCTACTATAAAGCATATGAGCTTCTGGAGCTAAATTGGAAGTTCCGTTTTTATATGTGCTTTCACAAATAGATGCTAAAGATTTTTTTAGATCATGTATATTTTAATCTGTAAATTGCAGTAATTAAAATATAAAACTTTTATGTCTCTATCCACAAATAACACTGGGTTGCCTAATGCTCGTATGAGGCTCAGGACAGGTATCACATAAACAGGTTAATTTTATAAACAGCATGTAGTGAACATATTTCATAAAAATCTCAAGCTTAATATATTTTAAACTAAAGAGGATAGGTTTTATTTTATCTGGAAAATATATTTTTCTCTCAATTTGCACTTTTTCTCTTTCCTTGTCTAATAAAAATTCTAAGAGTTATGTTTTTGCCCCGACTGTAGATTGACCACATATCTGTCCTTACCTTCCTGGAGTGTTTCTGTGATTTTCTTTCTTTATATTGTAACTGTGACACTTTTGTTAACATACATTCATCACCAATTACCTCCGACACCTGTGGATACCACATGCAGAATGGAAATCTTTTTAAATGAACAGTCTGATTAAATACAGTTGGTATATGCTAATTATGAGACATATGCCTTCCAAAAAGAAGAAGGCAGGAAAATTCACAATACCAAATATATACCCAAAGTCTTTAAAATTGATTTTCACCAAAGGACGTGAAGGATCATTGTGTAGGTTTCACACACATGTCACCAAAGAAAGTGAAGAGTTGGCATTTCTTCCCCTAATTTCAACCTTGACTGCCAAGATACCAACTCACAACCTCAGTGGCCCAAACTGGCTGCGGTGACAAAAGGAACCCGGTATTTTCCTGACCTCACCTCCATCTTCTATGGAAGAGGCTGGCCTTTGGGGAAAATGCAAATACTTAGGTTCAGATAAAACCAATTTCAGCAAGTAGCCAGTGCTTATAGCCTCCTCCATCTCTAAATGAATAACGTTTGGATCCACTAAATTTTAAGTGAAGTTACAAAAATCATAGGTGTTAATGTCAGAAATGGCCTTACAGATTATTATTTGTAAATCCTCTCCTTTAAGAGTTAAGTATATTGACATACAGATAAGCAATGTTATTTTCTCAAGGTCACACAAGAAGTCAGTGGCAGAAATAGAGAACTAAAGAAACTCACCGCTAAAAAAACAAACAACCCAATCAAAAAATGGGCAAGTGAACTAAATAGACACTTCACAAAAGAAGAAATACAAATGGCCAATAAATGTATGAAAAAATGTTCAACATCATTAGCAATCAGAGAGATGCAAATCAAAACTACCCTGAGATTTCACCTAACCCCAATTAGAATGGCAATCATTAAAAACACAAACAACAACAAATGCTGGCGAGGATGTGGAGAAGTAGGAACTGTAATACACTGTTGGTGGGATTGCAAATTAGTGTAACCACTTTGGAAAACAGTGTGGAGGATCCTCAGAAGAATGGGAATTAACCTACTGTATGATCCAGCAATACCACTTCTAGGTATCTACCCAAAAGAATGGAAACCAAATTACCAGACTATGCATGCATATCTATGTTTATAGCTGCACAATTCACAATTGCCAAACTTTGGAACCAGCCAAGATGCCCATCAACAGATGAATGGATTACAAAACTATAGGGTATGTACATGTGGAACTTTACGCAGCCACAAAGAAGAACAAAATTATTTCATTTGCAGGGAAATGGAAATAATTAGAGAATATTATGCTTAGTAAGATTAGTCAGTCACAAAAAGTGAAAAGTCAGATGTTTTCCCTAATATGCGGAAGCTAGGGAGAATAGGGCATAGGAGGGAGTCCAGACAAAGATGGAGAAAACCTTAGATGAGTAAAGAAGGCGACCTAACTGAGGGAGAGGGGAGGGGGGAAGAGGGAAACACCCTAATGCACAGGATGTACATACACAAACTTATCAAAGTCAACTACTATGCTGAACATGAGAAGGAGGGAAGAGGGAGGGAATGGGGTGGGAATTGGGAATAAACAAAAAAAGTACCTTTCAGGAAAAAAAAAAAAGAAATAGCCCCTAACTCGTGTCTCCCCAGCGCTCTTTGCCTTTGGCACACTTTTCTCCCATCGTTCCATGCTCCATTGACCACAAGGAGACTGAGAGAAAACTTTCTTGATGTTAGCTACCACACAGTTTAAATAATGTGGGAGATTATATGTAATATTTCCATTAAAAGTATATGAGGGCTTGTTATGGATGAAATTGTGCCCCCTCTCCAATTCATGGGTTTAAATCCTAATTTCCAATATGACTGTATTTGGAAACAGGGCCTTTAAAAAGGTAACTAAAGCTAGGCGTGGTGGTGTATGCCTGTAATCCCAGTACTTGGGAGACAGGAGGATTGCAGGTTAGAGGCCAGCCTCAGCAACATAGCAAGACCCTGTTTCAAAATAATCAAGTAAAATAGGACTGGGAGTGTAGCTCAGAGGTAGAATGTCGCTGGGTTCAATCTCCAGTACTAAAAATAAAATAAAAAACAATAATTAAGGTTAAATGAGATTATAAAGGGAGACCTAATGCTATTAATAGGACCGATGTCCTTATAAGAAGACAAGGAGACAGTGGAGATGCCCACATAGTGAGAAAGGCAGCCATCTGCAGGCCAAGAAGAGAGGCCTCAGGAGAAACCAAACCTGCCAATAGCTTGACCTTGGACTTTCAGGCTCCAGAACAATGAGAAAATAAATTTCTGACACTTAAACCACTGAATTGGTGAGATTTTTGTTAGGGTGGCCCTAGCAGATTAATACAGGGCTGATTCGAGTTCAAGTTTTATACTTAGAGCTCTAGAAAGAGCTTGTTTTTCCTTTTGTCTGTCACTAAATATCAGAAATAAGGCTATCTCACTTTTTCCCCATAGTGGTGTTGTTTCTTTAGTAAATAATTAGAACTTGCAAACATTCTTTTTGAGCAAGAAATGGGACCCGCCCAGTAAATTACAAGTGAGCTGCTGCCACCATGGTTGGAAAGCGAGAATCCACAGTTCATTTCTTGGGCGCCATCCTTTCTTCCTTCATCTTCTCTCTCTAGTCACCACACTGAATTTGTTGTTAAAGTCACAGTTTTATGTTAGGAGGAGGAGAAGGGAGGGGCAAGATAAAGAATCAAAGGTCAGTTTTTGTCAAGGAGAAACTGTTGACGTTGGTGGAAACGAGTGAGTAGAATTGTATCCAAGTCTGGTTTGGAACCTGGTGCGCAGAATATTGGATTTGTAACATTATCCCTTTCACCCCCAAATCATCATGAGCACAGCTCATACCTTAATCCCATGAGCGATTCACCAGAGCAAATGTGGTGGGAGAAAGTTTGGGGATGGGACATCAGCTGGCTGCAACCTTCCCTCTTGGCTGCAATAAAAAAGAAACTCATCATAACTGAGGCTGCTTCGAGTTAGAGTCTCCGTGTGATACTGGCTCCCTGGTTTCTACCCCGTGATGTCTAATTCTTTGCTCTGGCTTTTTTTTTTTTTTTTTTTTTTTTTTTTTTTTTTTGCGGTACAGGGGCATTCTATCTCCAAACTGCATCCCCAATCCTATTTTTTATTCTTTATTTTGAAACATGGTCTCACTAAGTTGTGGAGGGCCTCACTAAGTAGCTGAGGCTGGCGGCGAACCTGGATCCTCCTGTCTCAGCCTCCCAAATACTGGGATTACAAGCATGCACCACCATGCCCTGCTTTGCTCTGGCTTTTGATGTTCTTTGCTTGACTGTCCCTTTAATTTGCCCAGACTGCTGCTACAGGCCTTCTCAGCACAAGTTCCACCCATTAGGCTCACCCCTGTTGTCTCCTTCCCAGAAATACCCTTCGTCTTATTTAACTGCTGCCAGTTCTCAAAGCTCACCTTAAGTTTCACCTCCTCTGGAAAATTCACGAAGATACTTGATCATCTTGATCTTTGTTTTTTCCCAAACTGTTTTAGCAATTTGTCATCATCACCTAGTTTGTACCTTATTATGCACTCTTTGATCCACAAATTGACTGTTTTTTACTCTCTGCAATGCTGGAGAGTTATATAGAGGCAATCTTGCATAGCAGAAAAACTATGGGTTCTGGAAGTAGACAGATCTGGGTTGAAATCTCATTTGTGAGCTGAATGACTTGGGCAGGTTACTTCATCTTCCAAAGTCTTAATGGCTTTATTTGTAATTAAGTTGTGTTACTCAGCTTTCTGTTGCTGTGACAAAACACCTGAGAAAATCAGTCAGAGGAGGAAAGATTTATTTTTAGCTCATGGTTTCAGAGATTTCAGTCCATGGTCACCTGGCCCATTGCTTTTGGCCTGTGATGAGGCAGAGCATCATGGTGGGGAGCGCATGGTGAAGCAACACTGCTCACCTCATGACAGCCAGGAGGCAGAGAGAGAGAGATAGTGGAGCTAGGGGCAGGACAAGGCACAGCCTTCAAAGACATGCCCCCAAAGACCTACTTCCTCCAACAAGGCCCTACCTTCTAAGTTTCCACCACCTTTCAATAGCACCATCAAATGAAGACCAAGCCTTTAACCCATGAATTTTGGGGGACATTTAAGATCCCAACCATAACACAAGGGTAATAGTAACTACTGTACAGTATCCATGTAAGAATTAATTAATTGAGATAATGTACCTGGTGTGCTTCTTTCGTGAGAATTAATTTTTCTCCACTTTTAGTAATATTAATAGTTATATAGAATTTTTTAATTTATAAAACATTTTTCCTATATGGTCTATGATTTATGAGCCCTTTCCTTTATGGATGACGCTAAGACTCTCTGAGGGTGGGAATTCTGCTATGTTTTTCATGCTGAAACAGCCCAAGACATATGGGAAACACTGACCTAACTCAGGAAGTTTCAAGCACTAGGCAGGCTGGGACTTCACCTATTTTCTACAAAAGAGAGAAGGAGGGCAGCTAGCAGCAGCGGAAGGGAATCAGGAAAGCTAATGGGCTGTGAGCCTGGCTCCTGCTGGGACCCCAGTTTGTCCACACCTGCTGCGCATGGAGCCATCGTTTGATCTGGAGCCAGTACTCCAGCAGGCATAATGTGGTGGGTGGAAAGAAGAAAAGAGAGTCTTAAGGACAGTTGTCCCTCAGAGTCAGTTGGGTGACATCACATTTTTAGGAAATCAGCCCACTTTAACCAAGACGTGGGGAAGAGAAGACTCAAGCACCTGGGCCCTGGGAAGAAACCCTGGACGACTGAGGAAGAGACACACCTGGGTCCAGCCAAGAGCTCTGGGATCCAGGACAGAGCCCCATTTTCAAGAATACAGAAGTGGAAGCTTTGGCCAAGGTGGTAAAGACCAGAAAGGGCTAGAACTTAGGGGCCAGATGTGTGCCCATGCCCTTGGGAGGCAAACCAGACAGTAGATCCATGGTAACAAGGGTAATTTCAGATCCCAACAGCTGGTCACCTGGCCCTGTTCTTTTCCTTCTGCCTAGGTCCTTGTGAAAGCAGCCTGTTACCTTGGCTGGTACCCTTGGCCTAAAGTAGCAAACAAGGCAATAGGCAGCAGCTCCTGACTCAGGAATGTACTCTGTGTGCCTGACAGCTCGAGCTCTGCGTATCTCTTTCTCCTCATCTTTGGATAACTGATTCAAACTGGCTTTCAAGGCGTATCCTCTCATATATGTGTACATTCAAGCATGATCATTGCCCCTGCATACATGAACTTAGCTGAAAGCAGTGTCCGCCTCTCTTGGAAGAGGAGCCTGCAGCATTCGATTCCATCCCTGGCCAAAGTGTCTCACCCTCTAAATTGAAGCCAGCCTTCTGGACAGGCCGAGGCTTGCCCTGCTCTGAGTTTGCCCAGGAACTGAACAGGGGGAGGGATGGGGACTGGCTCAACATCATTGACCCCAGCTGGGAGAGCCAGGTCACAACTGACAGACACATAAAAAGCCTTCTTGATTCATTTGTTGGGAGAGGAAAATTCTGCTTTTGAGAATGAGTGGATTTAATTTTCAACAAGGCCCTTGCCTTGGCTAGCTCCCTTCATAACGAAAATGAACCATCTGCTCAACTTCCTGTGCCCACCGGCTTGCTGGAGAAATGGTTTGTCTACCCTCCCATCTGGCCAGATCTCACTGAGGAAGGACTAACAATGCCCAGGGCTCTTCTCAGTATCTCCCGAAAGAATCGAAAGATTACACTTTCTGAAAATATATTTCCTGTCTTATGCCTTAGTCACTTTTTGAAAACTTTACAACATTGTCATTGGCTTCATTTTCCACTCAGTACCATGGAGATGGTCTCCTTAGTACCTCATTTTAATAAAAAAAAATGCCCTGAAGTTACCTGGAGCCCAAGGAGGGCTGGCCACCAGGAGGCCCAGTGTAAAGGAGGGATACATATCCCTAAATAGCAGATTTTCAAAATAATTTCAATATAATAATGACACTAAAAGAATGAATCCCCCCAGTTCTGTACTGCAAGCAGTTACTTTTGTGCCTCGCAGAATGTGAAGCTGCATTACCATTTTCTGATTAGTTTAGTACCTCTAATGCATTTCAACTGTGTCCTAAGTCTTTACTTCCAAAACTTCTTTATAAAATCTAGGAATTTAAAACAGTGCAGCAGGTTAAGGAAAAGGGGGATGACTCTTCACCACAAAAACCTTACGTGGCTCGTTATTGCACAGGGCATCGAATCAGAATTTCTTTATCAAGCACACAGTATCCTTCTCAGTTTACCTCCCTCCCCAGGTAACTTTCAGCCTTATCTCCTTTCACTCTCCTCTGAGTGATTTTATGGCAACATCTTCTGAAATTTGAAAAATATTAAATTTGCAGCACTGAAATTTGAAAAATATACCACACCCCTCAGAAAGAAAAGAGCTGCCCTCCCACCCCTACAAACACACATCTCAGTATAGTAGTTCACTTGTGGGTAAGGAGGTCTTAAAACATCTATGTGAACTTGATAAACTTCTCTCTGAATCCAGGGATTGCTTCAGTGAGAAGAAATCCTCTAGTACTGAGAACTTACTAAGACATTCTGCATTGAGGAAAGGTCTTGCCCTGGAGCAGAAAGGTCGTTATTCATGAAATCCTATAAAAATACTTCTGGTTTTCATGGAGGAATTTTTCTACTAGTATCTCTTTCTAGAATTCTCATAGAGCTGCTCCATCTGGCACCAACCTCCTCTCCTGCTCCCTACTTGCTTCAAGTTCCAGATTCAAACTAAAATATGCTAAAATTTTCATGCATTTTTAAGGCCCTTATGTGGTTCTGGGAGTTTCTCTGGGTCCAGTCATGAGGGTGTGCATATTTGTGTGTGTGTTTGAATGGTTGGTGAGAATGTTTTCCTGCATTTGGCCAGACACTTATGTTCTGTGTATCTTGGCTGCTATTACTAATCCTGGGACCTACCCTAATTCTTGGAGTTCTTGCCCCATTTTTCATTGTAGGATAGCAAGTATCTTGACTGTAATCTATTAATTAAATAATTGAATAAACTTGTTTCCCTCCGGCGCGAGCATATTGTTTGCACACAGTGTCATCCTGGGCCCTTTGGCTATGGAAGGCCTGCCAGATATGTTTATTAAACCCCCTGTGCTTGGAAAGAACACAGAAAACTGTCATCTAGAGCAATACAAAAGTGCCTATCTCAGCTGGAGATCTCGCTGTTATGAATAAAGGAAGAGTTTGTGGTACAGTTTTGAGATGTAAAGAGAAAAAGCTTCCCCATGGTGCAAATGTGTTGTAACCCTCAGGCGAGAAAAAAATATTGAATTGTTGCTGGCAGTACAATGTAATTATTGAGTTAGCGGCAGCTATGTTTCTAAGCTTCTTAAGGTAAAAAAGAAAAATCACATTAATTTGGCCTTCTCCGAAGGACATTCCAGGTTGTTAAATGGAACCGTTGAAACATTTTTCACTAATGAACCTGGCCAACGAACAGCCACTTGCACATAAGTCAAACATCGGACAAGTTGGCAGCAAAAGGGATGTGCAGCCGGGAGGCTGCTCCTGCTAGCTCGCGGTCATGCAGCCTTGGGATGTGCTTTCCAGCTCCCGAGGTGCAGGCATTTGACCTAGGTGGCAACTGAGTGGGAGGCGTGATAGAAACCACAAGGCTGCACTCAGAAAGTCCAGTGAGTCAGACACGGCCCCTTGCTTCAGGATAGGCCACTCCTGGTGTGCGCCCCAGGACGAAGGCCACCAGGCCTCCAGCTCCCAGAGGCTATCTTCTGCACAAACAAAACACTTAGCTCCTGACAAATGGTGGCTTTTGTCCCTTCATTCTGATGCCTCAGGGCTTACATCATTTCTCAGTCACTGCAGACCTGCTTCTGAATGGTGCCACGGCTGCCAGGCAGGGAAAGAAGCCAAGGGTCTGTCATCCCAACTCAGATTTTGGGTCACCCTGGGGTGGTTAGGTATCACCTACCGTATGCTAGAACCTATATCCCACAGCGGGTCCTCCTTGAAATGTCCGTAGGGGAGAAAAATAATCTGTGCATCTTAATGCAATACCCAGCTACCGGAATCTGGAAGGCTCGCTTGGTGTGCTTTGTCTCTTGGATACTGAGAGGATAATTTTCAAAGGTCAGACTCCTTTGCTGCTTGGTCCTCCTTGCTCTGCTGGGTGGGGTTAGGGCACTATGCTCAACTAAGGGGATTAGTGGGTAAGAGGGTAAGGATGGAGATCCTTGGCATTATTATGCTTCCATATCAACAAATTGATAACAGGAGGTGCAACTGATATCAGGAGGTGACGTGGTGAAGTGGAAAGGAGACACACTGAAGCCACCACACTGAAATAGATTCATTTGCTTAGACTTGTGGACACAGACAAATCACAACCTCTGTGAGTCTTGATCTCAACATCAATGAACTGGGTTTGAAAATGCCCACTTTTTAAGGATTAAATACACTGCAATTGTATTTAATTGTATTTAATTGTATATCTATAAATACACTGCAATTGTATCTGGTAAACAGCAAAACCAATAAATGTGGCTGTTGCTGTTTTTCTTTTAAGGTTGATTATAAAAAATATAAAACATCAAAAAGAATAAATCCAGTCTACAAGGGTATTTACTTTGCAAGGGGGCTAATGGGCATGTTTTGGAGATAGTACAAGAGGCTCTGCCTCTGTTTGGAGTACTCAGACCCTTGTTTTTAAAGTTCCTGTTATGGTTTGAATATAAAATGTCTCCCAGAAAAGCTCATGTATTTGCAATACAAAAATATTCAGAGGTGAAATAACTGAATCTGGCTCTAGTCTCATCAATGGGTAAATACATCAATGGATTAACAATTTGAATGAACTTACTGGATGGTAATGATGCAGACAGAGGAGGAGGTGGTTCACTGGGGCCATGGCTTTGAGGCTGATGTCTGTCCTGGGCCACCTCCTGTCTCTCTATCTCTGCACTCTGGCTGCCATGAGATGACCATCTGTTCTCTGCCACACGCCATGCTACCATGATATCTGTCTTGGAGTCAGCCAACTATGAACTGTATGTCTGAAACTGTGAGCCCAAATAAACCTTTCCTCCTCTTCTATGCTGTTCACGTCAGGTATTTGGTCACAGCGACGGAAAAGCTGACTAAAACAGTTCTTCTAGCATTTTTCTTACATTTAACCTAAGCATTCATCAGCAGGTCTGTTCAACAGACCTTAAGCCTCAGAGCCAAGTATGAATCCCATGCTATATACCAGAGCCTTTGGTGCAAGGTTGCACACTTGTTCTCATGTATAATTTGTGACTGAAAAAAAAGAGCTTAGTGAAAGGTTTCTAAAAATGTATTCACCAAGTGCTGTGTGCAATTATGTCACTGTCAACATGATTTACATTATGATGTGAGACTATAATGTACCAATAAAAGTATATTTAAAAAGTGTGTTCAAAATACAAAGCCTTTAGCACCACTATTGGACTAGATGGTTGGTTTTATTGGAGAGGTGTCTCATTGTATCCGGACGTTCCTCTGGGCAGGGGGAAGGAGATGTCCAGATTTTTGAGGGATGATAGAAGAAAGAAATTGAGAATGGCAAAGGAATAGATTGTTCATTTGTAAAACCAGCTTCTTCAAGACTCCAGAAAATTGCTTCTACAATTCAACCTACTTAAAGGGAGAGAGAAGTTCTCCAGGACTTTTCTTGTGACTGATGCAATACTTTGGTGTTTCAGTACTATTAGTTATGTTCTTAGAAGGTAGCATCTTAAGTAGCATTAGCTGATTGTCTATTGAGTGGCAGGCCACCTAGAAACACTGCTTATTTATTGAACTCAATGGCCCTGCAGGGAGGTAGAAGAGCATCTGTTTTAAAATTCTGGGAGCCAGGCGTGATGGCACATGCTTGTAATCCCACTACTTGGGAGGCTGAGACCGGAGGATCTGTGTTCGCAGCTAGCCTCAGCTACTTAGTGAGGCTCTTCGCAACTTAGTAAGGTCCTGTTTCAAAATAAAGAATAAAAATAGGACTGGGGTGTAGCTCAGAGGTAGAATGCTCCTGGGTTCAAACAATCCCCAGTGCCGCAAAAATAAAATAAAATAAAATAAAATTCTGGGTAAACTGAGTTTCAGAGAAGTGGTCACTTTCGCACCACACATGATGCATGACTCCAAACTACGGCCTTACCTTTATACCATATCACCTCTATTAAGCACAGAGGCAATTTGTTTTCCTCCTTACCTCTTGGCTGGAGCTTCCCAGCATGCTTTGCAGCACAGAGTGTAATGATAGTCCACCCTAGAGGGAACAAAAGCTGGGCTAACTCTGTTATGCACCTTGGTATTATTTGCGTGGCCAAATAAAGCTATCTTGCTACAGATGTAACCTTCGATAATTTATTGATGTAAAAGTGGCCTCAGGTACCAGGTTTTTGGCAGCTGTTACACTGTCAGAGTACACTGTAGAACATGGCATCCATGAATATTTTATATGGAGAAGAAATGGAAAAATACACCTTTCAATATATCGGTTCCTAGCCCTGATCTTCATTACTGAAATATGAATCGAATCCCATCTTTGAATTTGATCAACCCAAACTGTGCAAACTGAGAGCTCCCTAAAATGGATTTCAGCAGTGAATTGATTTGAGCCCTAATTTTTGTTGAGCACATCAGCTGCTTATGTCAGCCCTTACTGTAGTGGTGGGTTAGTGACCTCAGTGGTATGTTGGAAGCTACAGACATAACTGTCAATAGGATTGGCTTGGCCCTTTATCCTTCAGCGGCAGAAAATAGAGCCCCATTCAGTAGGTTCATTGTGTAGGGATTTGTTGGAGTTTTATTTATGCAGATTTGGAAGCAGTTGGAGATCATCAACATCCAATACACCCTCTGTCAAAATTTCTCCTTCATTGTTGAGTTATTAAAATATGGGTTGGGAGGTTGGAGGATTCTGTCTTCTTTAGAAGCAGATACTTTTTAAAAATAATCAAAAGGGCATTTTTTAAAATTTTGTATTTTTTGGTATCCAGGGTACTTCTGTGTAGTAGATTTTTTATCTCAAGCCCATCCTCAACACTGAAAACCAGTCCTCCATTTCTCCAGGACTTACCTTTTCATCACTTGGAGACCAGTGGTTACGTGATTTGGACCCACTGAGGACTGTAGAATGACATCAGTTCAAAAGTATTGGATGCCTGTGGAGTACTTTGCAAGTTGCTGGATTTGGGGAGCTTTCTGTACAACTGCACAGAAGTAGTGCTGAGTAGTTTGGAATGTGAATTCTTGTAATTTGCCACACTTTTCAGGTGATCATACCAGGTAAGTGCTTCATTTTTATCTCAATTGGTTTGATTTTGCTCTGTCATTATATTATTGCACTTAGCTTTTGCATACATAGGGGTTTAGGTTTTTTAACCTGTCTTTAATCCCATCTCCTCTGATGAGCACCTGACTCGTCCTATCTATATCTTTAATTGATGTTCTCTTCAACTCCGTGTGCTAAATTGCAATTCCATGATCTACCTAAGAGATAGACAGTTTAATCAATGTACAAGTTACTCCACTTATTTTAAATAAATGCTTTTCAGGCTTAGTAAACACCATTAGGGGAAACATGGATGATTTTAAGTAAGGTAAATGATTTATATTTCTTCAAATGAAGCCTTTAAACACAGTTAAATAATGAAATACTTATGTGACCCTTAGAAAATGTCTTTTTGTGCAAAGTGTGTTTTTGTTTTCAGAATCATGTAATTAAGCAAGACTTCTTTAACACTGAATGAAAGGTACACCCTTCCTGGTAGCTGTTAAATCTGCTGGTACTATTCTAAGGTTAATATAGGATGCTAAGATAGCCTTCCTCTTATAATATTTACTATACCTAAAATATATTTATCAAAAGTTTAATTTTACATTTAACATTTGAGCTTTAACTTTATAGCTTTTCTTGTCTTAAAACATACAAGTAAAGGAGTGTCAAATAATTATTAAATTTTATGGGCATGCATAACTTCCATAGCTACTTAACTTATGGCCAGAAATGAATGTAGATGCTGGGAGAAACAGCTTCATCTGTAAGTGGCTAAACCCCCAGGTGACCTATTTCTGTTTTACTCTTTTTGTGCCTTGCTCTTTTTTCTTTTCTTTTTCTTTTTTTGTGCTACTGAGGATTAAACCCAGGGGCATTTTACCTCTGAGCTATATCCCCAACCCTTTTTATTTTGAAACTTGTTTTTGCTAAGTTGCTGAGGGTCTTGCTAAGTTGCCAAAGCTGGCCTTGAACCTGTGATCTTCCTGTCTCAGCCTCCCAAGTACTGGAATTACAGGTGTGTGTCAATGTGCCCCGATTGTGCCTTACTCTTATAGCTAGCAGGGGCAAAGTCAGAATTAAAATTTAAGTCTTCTAATTCTTAGCCCAGAGCTCTTTCCATTATTGTGCCTCTTTTGAATGCTCTACTTCAGCACCATCTAACCGAATAAATCAAACACAAGTACCTGGTTTACTCAGTTCTGGAATAAGAGTAAATCATACTTTCTCTTCTACCAATTAGCGAGATGAGTTTTAACACTAGAGTACTGTTATACTCGGTCAGGAACAAGAAATCTTCAACGTCTTACAAAAGACCATTAATTGCCAGAAACTCTTTTCTTGAAAGAATCATGAACACAGGTGTGGAAACTTTACATACTGGATTTTTTTCCTGGGATTAAGGGGTTCCATTTCAAATATTCTTTTGTGTTTTCCCCATAAACTTCTTAATACTGATCAGCTAATGGGTCCAAATTTCTTGACTCAGAAATAAGGTTATTTAACTATAGTATTTATTTAAATGGCAAGACCCCTTAGTGAATTGAAGCTATTGTTGGATTCAGAAAATAATCAATACTCAAACATATCAATCTCTAACAGTCTCAAACCCCCACCATTATTCAAAATTTGAGAGAAGGCGCTGGAAAACTCTCCTTTAAATGTCATTATAATCATAATATCAATTACCATTCATTGAATGCCTACGGAGGGGCAGACTGGGTGCTTTACATACATTACATTCTAATCCCCTAGCTGGTCATTCAAAATCTACATTATTATCCTTATTCTAAAGATAAGGATAAGCAACTTGCCCAAGGCCACACAGCTAGTAAGTCCTAGGACCAGACTTGAATCTAAGTCTGTTTATTCCTGAAGCCTTTTGATTCCCCTCTGTAAGATAGAGTAATGAATGCAGGGAATGTACTGAGCAGGACAAGGGTCCACACCGCTTTAAAACTAACAAAGGTTTTGAAATAACGGCCGCAGGGAAGGTGCCACAGGAAAGCCACTTGTAGTAGAGTATAAAGACCTGACTTCATTTCCTTCACGATGGTTTGGGTTTGGCCTCAAATCCCACAACCTTGTCTTCCCCCTCCGTATTTCCCATCCTCTGGCCTGCCAGGACAGAAGTGGCTCGTTTTGGTCACTGTCTGTGCCCCTCATTCGAATGTAGGGTTTGATATAGGACCAAACTCTGGGAATTGCAGCAGCTTCTGGCAACAAAGAAGGAAGAGCCAATCACCACCTGTCAGGCAGATATAGCTGGGAGAATGACTGCAGCTGAGCCCATGCTGGCCGCGTCAGCAGCTCCTTCCAGGACTTCGCTGGCCCAGGCCAACGGCACTCCTGGCTTCTGCGCAGCGATTCAGTCGACAGTGTAGGGTTTCCCGCAAAAATCGAATGGGCTTTCACAAGCATGACCAGAGTGCCCCTGCCATGCTCCAGCAGGGGTGATGTCATTTGCACGCTGCAACTTGTGTCCCAGGGGGCTGGGAGGTACCGAGGACCATGACTTCGGCACTTGGCAGTTCCTCAGTCCTGCCTCTGGACCTTTGCATGTAGCCTTTTCTGCTTCCTGGATTGACCTTCCTCCCAGTCTGCCAGGTCAGCGCCTCCACATCCTTCAGGACTTGGCTTAGATC
Organism: Glis glis; assembly: GCA_004027185.1. NCBI lineage: Eukaryota > Metazoa > Chordata > Mammalia > Rodentia > Gliridae > Glis > Glis glis. The sequence goes on along the minus strand of PVJS01000659.1, from coordinate 102,180 downwards.
TCCTCCTCTGACCCTCAGAACCGGATTTAAGGATACCTTCGTGTCCCATTAGTGACCCAGTGCCTGCTCCTCTTGTAGTAGTTATCACTGATCAGAAAAGGACATTTTGATTTTTCTTTCTCTCTCCCAGGATATTAAGATCATTGAAGGCAGGGACTTAGAGACCATATTGTATTTGTTTGAGAAAATGGACTCTGGAGTCAGACAAAACTAGTTCTAAGTCCTGACTTCAGCACTTACCTATACCTTACCTTGGGTAAGTTTAACCTTGGCTTAGAGAACCACTCGAGCTTCGTTTCCTCATCATCAAGCCTTGGATGATGATGGAAACTATCTTGTTGAGTTGTTTTGAAGATTAGTTGCAATAATGAACAGAAAGTACTTGAGAGTGTGCTTGGTAAATAATAAATGTGCAATAAAGGATCCAGATATTCTATTCATTGTTGTACCACATTTTTTTTATTAGAGAACCTGCTTAATAAATATTTTAGAATGCATATTATATTAGAGAGCTTGGGAAAAAAACAGCAATTGACTACAGTTAATATATAGTTCCACCCCTGCATCTTAAAGAGGCCTCCGGTCATTTGCTGTCTTTTTCTCTGCTGTATAATTGGTAATTCTTGTTTAGTGCTAAAACCTCTAATGCAACTTCAACAACCCCCCACTTTTTCTTAACTCCAAATTAGCAGGAGAGGAAAGAGCAGAACATAGAGAAGCTGCAATTGGCCATTAGACCTGAAGTCCTGAGGCACAAAAGACCTATCAAAGAGAACCTCGTCCTCACCCATGTCAGCCAGATGGCAAGCAGTCTGGGAACTGCAATTTTGTTTACTGTGTTTTTGCTAGCATATTGTCCATATCTGGCACATAGTACACACTCAATAAATATTTGTCAAATGACTTAGTAATCTCACTCGAAAGGTTCAATGAGTCCAGTTTCCCTTAGGAACATTTAGCCCTGTGATTCACCAGTCTGGCCTTGTATTGGTGACACCTAAAGTGAGGCAGGGAGGACATCTTCTTGCAGAGTTCATATCTGTTTCTCTTACCTTCTGAAAGATTCCCTCTTGTTATACTATTTTCAAGATTCAGTGGACATGTTTACATGAACCATGCTACTTGTGGTTTACAGATTTTTTTTCCTTTCTCTGTTGGTCTTTTTGAGCTGAAATGACCCAAATATTTAGGCCTGCCCATGTGTAGTATTTCAGTTGTATTTATTCAATGCTACACTGACAGGGGGCCTCCTCTGCCAGTTTAAGGCACTGTGCAGGGTGCTGGGAATGCGGAGGCCATTCTTTGGTCCAGTCCCAGTCTTCCTTGGATTGGGTAAGGATCTAAATTTCCCTCCAAGTGCAGCGCATCTTCAGTTCAGGTCTGTTGTGTTTCCAGTCACCTTCGTGGAGAGGCTGGGCTCACGGGGACTCTTGGATGCTTCTCTAGCGCTGCCTCACCTTGCTGCTTCTCCCCACGTGCATGGTCCACTCCTCTGCCCAGGGCTGTGCTCTCTCAAACCCCCATAAAGGGATTGAATTGTCTCAACCCACATGGTTGTGCAGCCCTGGTTTACTCTTTCAGTGAGGCTGGGGTCCAGTCCTTGCTGTTCTTCTTCCTGATGCTATGGGAGCACTAGGTTTGGAGTCAAAGGCCTGGTTCCAGACTGGATTCTGCTACACTCCAGATGCCTGGCCTTCAGCAAGACATTTAAACTCATGTATTTTCTTTTACCTGAAAAATGAGATTAAAATCTACCTGGCAAGTTTTCTGTGAGGGTTAAACTATGCTATCTGTGAAAATCCCTTATAAATAGTAAAGTATTAAAAATGTAAGTTAAAGTATTCATTATCATCTACAATGACATTTAGAGAATTTATGTGGATACGCTGACTTATACAATCTTCTAGAAACTCAAAGATTCAACCCACCAGAGTTTAAACTTCTCAAATTGCCAGTGAGAACTTGACTTAATGATGTATATTTATTTGAAGATTAAAAAAAACTGTCTATGCAAAAGCAATATTATGTTCTTTAAGGCAAGAAATTGTCCTTTTCATGGGATTAGACATGGCAATAAAAAATACTAAAGAAACAAAGGCAGAGACCTTAACTGATAGTTTTACTTGCCCCCCCCCCCACCAGCTTGTGCTCTAGCTGAACTGGGAAAGAAAAAAGAATGCTTGTGCTCAACAATTCATTCTGCAAATGACAGTGTACTTCAGTTAAGGGGCATTCCACCTCTGAGCTACACCCCCAGACCTATTTTTTATTTTTATTTTGAAACAGGGTCTCACTCGGTTGATGTCTCACTACTTGCTGAGGCTGTCCTCGAACCTGTGATCCTCCTCTCTCAGCCTTCCAAGTACTGGAGTTACAAGCTTTGTATTTATTAATTCTAAAGCATCAAATTGTCAGTCTTTAAAACCAAAATACAGCCCAGCGTGGTGGCGCACACTTGTAATCCCAGTATTTGGGAGGCTAAGACAGGAGGATCCAGGTTCCCAGCTAGCCTCAGTTGTTTAGTGAGGCCCTCGACAACTTAGTGAGACCCTGTTTCAAAATAAAGAACAAAAAATAGGGGTGGGGGTGCAGATTGGGGGTAGAATGCCCCTGGGTTCAATCCCCAGTACCACAAAAAAAGAGTCAAAATACAGAATTAAAACACAACTCTGGACATGGAAAAGTGAGTAAGACATGATTCCTGTCTCCAAGGCACTTACTGTTTAGTTGGGGAGGGAGGTAAGTAAGCAAGTCACTCTACTACTAGCCAAAATAAAGCAAAAAGAGAAATAAAACTTCAAAACCATGCCATTATATTGTGTAGTAAGAAGTGATTGCTGTTGGAGCCCTTGCTAAGTGGGAAGGGAGGATGCCATTGAAGAACAGTCTGTCTTGTGAGAGAATTAAGCATAGAGAGTCGTGTGTGTGTGTGTGTGTGTGTGTGTGTGTGTGCGCGCGCGTGTGTGTTTTACTGGGGATTGAACCCAGGAGTGTTCTACTTCTGAGCTATACCCCAGCCCTTTTTATTTTTATTTTGAAATAGGGTCTCGTTAGGTTGCTGAGAGTCTAAGTTGCTGAGGCTGGCCTGGAATCTATGACCTTCCTGTCTCAGCCTCCCAGGTACTGGGATTACAGGTGTGGCCTGGCTGAGAGTCCCATTTTAATAGACTGTCCTCAGTTAATGATTTTTTATTCTCCTTAAGAATGAATGGGGTTCTGTTATTCAGAACAGGGTGAGGAAGAGAACTCCTGGCTCTGCCTGGTTGTGCAAAGGATGCACCTGGTGAGGGACTGGAGACGTTAGGATTGCAGAGTATGGTGTTAAGGAACTTAGAGGCTAATTTGTGGCATGTTCCTACTTCACACACACACAAAAAAAGAGGGATCGACTTTATTTCATGAACGGTGAGAATCCAAAAAGGGTTGGAGGAAGAAGACACAATTCCAGGACGGTGACTGTGGTGAGAACTGGAAGACTGGATCTAAGACACTAGATAAACAGGCGATGGTGTGGAAGTCCAGCCTGCGGCACCGTGGTAAAAAGCGGGACTTCGCTGTCCAGGCAGGAGGGGTGGGGACTGTCTGCCCCTCACACTGATGAGCCTGGTTGGAGGACAGGATTGAGGGGCAGAGTGTCACATTTGGCTCCTATGATTTCAAACCAGTTCAAACTAGATTGTGCTTTATAAAGAAGCATAAAAAACATAAACTCTCCATTGCAACAGTCTCTTGTTTAAATCGAACAATATTTAAATCCTTAAATCAAATAATATTTAGATCAAATAATTGATAGTTGATTATCTATAGTTCTTCATTATAAGGATCAGGGTGTGTTTCCTTATTTACAAACTGCATTTCCTAGTCTTCACATCCCACTCTCTCGAAGAAACCTCCCATTGCTGGAAAGCAGAGCGAGCCTCCCTGTCTTCCAGGCTTTCAGAGCAAAGCTCTTGGCCTCAACTTTATTTTTATTTTATTTTTTAACTTTTTTTGGGTGCATTATAGTTGTACATAATAGTGAAATTCATAGTGATACATTCATATATGCATGTAACATTACTTGATCTGTTTCTGACTTCAACTTTAGCGGAAGCCACAGCTACTCTTAGGCAGAAAGAAGACACATAAGTCTACAATTAGTGTGTTATTCCAACAAAGCCGTGGACCGGCACAGCCTGCTCAATACTATCACAAGTGAGACAAGACCATCAACAGGAAAGGGGGGTAGCCACCAGCATCAAGGCTGGGCGGCCCCTGGGGAGTGAAAGATACTGGGGCATCTTAGTATTTTTTTATGGCAGAGAGAAGATTGTAGATGTTATTGATAAGTGTTATTTAAAAGTGCTCTGATCCCATTCAGTGGGTAATAGTGAGTATTAGTATCAGAGGGCACAGCAATGGAAGAAGGAAGGTCTAGTTGTGCCAGCTGCTGGCCTTGTAATCTTGAGAAAGTCACCTTAACCTCAGCTTTTCCGTCTGTGAAATGGAAGGATGTTTCTCCCAGGCAGTTGTAAGGAATCTGATGATATAACCTATGCAAAGCACTAAGGATGGGCCCAGCATGTGGGAAATTCCTAAACCTTCAATAAACAGTATTATGGAAAGGTGCGGCAAGCAGCACAAAGCAGTACAAACCAAACCATTAACATTATTGAAAGTGGTGACCATCAGTATACATGCTAGTCACTTACATTTGAATAAGGTAGCTAGAGACTTCATTTTATCTGTATGTGACTGTGATAATGTTGTTTTTACTGGATGTATTTCTTTATAGTATTGGCAGCCAGTTCCCAGATCTTTAATTCTTCTTTATCTACTAAGGATGTTATAGACTTTAACTACTTTAAAAATTACAAAATTCATAAATAATAGTTTTTATTAAACATTTTTATTGGTGCTTTATAATTGCACATAATATGGAGATTCATAGTGATGCATACATATATGCACATAACATTATTTGGTCTTTTTACAAATAATTGTAAAGGTGTCCTCCAAGAAGGAATTTTCTCCTGAAAGTATAGGATACTTTTTTTTTAATCCCAAATGCCCTCCTTACTCCTTCACACACTGCTCAGTGGCTAGGATACAGTGTCTTGGATCACCAGTTCAGAGACCTGCAAGCATCTCCTTTAGTCTGGTCAAGTGAGACTCGTTCTCCTGCTTATGGTGGCCTGGTATGGCTGCCAGGCCATGTTTTGTCTACTGCTTTATATGCAGAAGGAGATGGGTAAAGTGGGAATTTAGGGGAGGGTGAGAAGGGAGGGTAAGAGACATCAGCAAGGTAATTGCCCCAAATTACACACTGTCCATCAAATGGCCATGAGGAAAGGCATGAGTGAGAGCTGAACGAGGAGAGCTGGGGTGCTCCCCAGGCGCAGGGAAATGGGGGAAGGGACTCCCTGGCTCTGGAAATACTGGACAAAAAAGTACTTCTCTAGAATCATCCTGAGGGTTCTTTCTCTGAAGATGTATTGCTTCAGTGGGTTGAGATCTCCGGAGGATAGAAGAGAAGAGGAATTCCTGTGACCGACTAAGCCCTCTACCTGCCGTTAATGAAGGGAAGCTGACACCTTTTATACATTAAAACGGGACCTTTTTTTTTTTTTGGTACTGGGGATTGAACCCAGAGGCATTCTACCTCTGAACTATACCCCAGCCCTATTTTATTTTTTATGTTTAAACAGGGTCTCGAGTCTGGCCTCGAATTTGCAATCCTCATATCTCAGCTTCCTCAGTACTGGCGTTACAGGTATGTGCTACTCTGCCCAGAAAGACATAATACCTTTTAAATGATCTGAGCTTGTACTAAATTCCATTAAGCATTTCCCCCATTGCATCGGTTAAAAATAAAAAAAAAGAATGAATAGAAAAAATACACTTCCTTTACAAAATAGCTTCTATATTTGCTCAGAGATCACTTTATCTGTCAAAGCCATGAATTTCCAGTTTGACAATGGGAAATTATGATTGGTCTCCACTCAAGTTAATTCTGGGATATGGGCTTCAGTATTATAACAAGGGGGAACAATCTTATCCTAATAAACCCCTCGTGCTGAGAGGCAGTAAGAAATATTAGGGATGGTGGGGGTTTCAAGACCAACAGGTCTAGGTTTGACTCCTTATTCAGCTACTCTGTGTGATTGTGTGCCTGAAGCCTCAGTTACTTTGCTTTCAAAATGGGGATAATCGTCACTGAACCTTAAGGATTAGCTAATATAAATCCCTGAGCCCCATGGCTGGCCTGGCCCTTGGGACACATTTAATAAAGAATCCTTGCTACTAAAGGGTAAGGCTGGCATGAATTCAGTTGGAATAAATATGTCACCATCTTAGAATTTCAAACATAGTGCAGATTTTTTTTTTAACATGAAAACTCTTACTACCATGGCACTTTAGGAGAACTTTGAACACACAGACTATGATGTCTTTACATCTTGTTTAGCCTTTTTGTTTGACTTAGTTGGGGTTTGAGTGTGGGTGATGAGAGAGATACATTTGGTCAAATCGGATTAATTTGTAAAGTACGGTCCTGTGTGTCAGCTGCCCAGTTTGGATTTCCAGAGAGCTCATCCCAGTCAAAAATTTCTGACAGCAGCACAAAGCAGGTTCTTATGCTAAAGAAACCTTGCAACCAGACCCTTTAACCAGCACAAAGATATTTCAAGGGTAACTAGAAAGTGCATGAGAAGATTCAGATGCTCTGTGATCTATGCTTAAAATTCTTCCATTTGCAAATGAGAACACCATAATGTGCAGAGGCAAAGTGCCTCAAAAAGATGGGGCCCTTGAGGCAGGCGTTGGCAGAAGCATGGAAGTGCTTATTCAAAAAATAATTCTCAAAGAAGGAGATGAGGGGCACTGAGACTGGGGCTCTGTATTTGCAAATGAGACTGCAGTAGGAATTTGACCTACTCAGGTAATTTTACCAAGTTCTAAATTGCAAGTAGACTACCTACTAACCCAAGCTCTTACTACACACCTGCAAAAGCATGCTCACCTCTGTGCAGCCAAACTCCAGGGCCACAAGCCTGGCTTGGAAATGGAGAGTTAGGAACTCACTGTAGGCCTTGCTCTACCTGAGCATTCTGCAGAAAGACCATCAGAGATAGGCTGATTCAGTCCACTCCGAAAGTAAAATACCATCAGGGCTGCAGTAGAATCAATAGAAGCGATGCTGCCAGGCTACAGTTGTCAAGGAAAGACAATGATAACAGTTCCTTATTCAAGAAGAGCCTACTATGTACCAAGCACATTTGCACTTGTAGATTATTTGGATTTTTTACAATCACGTTGTGAGAAAACATCTACCATTATTCCCTTTTTATTGACAAGGAAACTGAGTCTTGGTTGCCCAACATCATAGCTAGCTGCTGGTGAAGCTGCAGTTTGAGCTCCAATGTGTCTGACTGCAAAGCCTCTGCTCACTATATGGATAAAGAATATGATAACCAAAGTCTGGCATGGTGATGCACACCCATAAACCCAGTACTTGGGAGGCTGAGACAGAAGGATCGCAGATTCAAGGCCAGCCTCAGCAACTTAGTGAGACCTTGTTTCAAAATTAAAAATTAAATACGGTTGGGGGTGTAGCTCCTGAGTTCAATTCCCCATATAAGGAAGGAAGGAAGGGAGGGAAGGAGGGAAGGAGGGAGGGAGGGAGGGAGGGAGGGGCCAAATGATCACAGGCTCCCTCGGACTCCCACAAGTCCATCTTCTCTGCATTTTAAGGCTCAGCTAACCTAAGAGCTGCCCCTAACTTTAAAGAGATCCTTAAGTGGGCTTTGCCATTTTTGCCTAATTGTTCTAACACCTCACTCCCTTTCTTTGCAATATACTTGAAAGGCGACATAACCTATCATCCCTTTACCTTCCTCCCTACATGCCATTGTAAAAAATATTTAATATTTTTTATTTTATTTTATTTTATTTTGGCGGTACTGGGGATTGAACCCAGGGGCATTCTACCTCCGAACTACACCCCCAGCCCTATGTTTTATTCTTTATTTTGAAACATGGTCTCACTAAGTTGCGAAGGGCCTCACTAAGTAGCTGACCGTGAACCCGGATCCTCCGGTCTCAGCCTCCCAAGAACTGGGATTACAAGCGTGCGCCACCACGCCCGGCTATATTTAATATTTTATCTCCAAAAACTGTTTTCTTTTCAGTCCAGAACTAAGAGTGTGTTAGATTATAGACTAATCTGTTGTAACAAAGAGTCTGTGATAAATAATGACATAAGTGAGACAGAAGTTTATCACTCTCTCTCTCCTGGTGGCCAGCTTGGGCAACCTCAGTGCCTGTTCCCAAGGTTGTCCTGGCTGTCACTACCTGCCAGGCAGCAGGAAGGATGAGGAGGAAAATGCCTGGCCAGCGGGCAGTCCTTCAGGAGATGACCCAGCAGTGGTACCCATGGCTTCATATCCCATCCCATTGGCTCAGATGTAGCCCCATGGTGACATACCTAGAGAGTCTGGGAAATGAGGATCCTCTATGGGCAGTCAAGTGCTTGTCTAAAGCACAGTCTTCTATTACTAAACACAGAAGCAGGAGTGTGGACCCTGGGGACATGTAGCCAACTCTGCCAGTATCTGTTTCTAGTCCAGCTACTGGTGTGGTTCTATTACTGAGGAGTTGGAAGTATTAAATACTCATTTGCAAATGAGCACTTTCTAAGCAGTGAGCTCCATTCCGGGAATCCTTAACAAACAAACAAATCAAACTAAAACCATCTTCAAGTTTGTCTTGTGAGCTTCTGGGATGCCTTAACCCCTTTATTGGCAAAACTTTCATGGTCAGATCTGCATCAGGCTATTTGGTTAAATTGCCAGTTAATACAAATAAAGCCATTAGGGCGAGTTGGTTATCAAGAGCTGAGAAACGTTATATTTGTTTCTTAACTTGGAATGAATGTTGTATTGACCTTGGTATCCATGCCATGAGGGGTTTGTTTAGAATGCCGTCCAGTCTCATATTTTAACAGATGAGGAAACTGAAGTTCAAAGTAGTTAAAGAACTTCTCCAAAGTAGTAGAGCTGATGAATGGAAAAGTAAGTACGTTGTGCAAAAGTGTGATATTTGTAGCAGTGCCTATTCAATGCCAACTGCATGAATGAATAAATAAATGTTCAGATACCAAGTAAACATGATGGATAGAGCAAGAAGTCATTGAGAAGGCTGTAAATAAATAAAGAAATGATCATTGACTGGTAAACAGACTGATAGATGACAGGTTTCAAGGTCACTGTCGGTCATTACATTGTCTGAGATTTATCCTTTAAGTGGGCCATCCTGAACCAGACACTTATGTTTCATGTTCCCCAGAGCTGTTTGGGCTTTGCCTATAAACACATCATGATGAGAGCACGCAGGCTCCCTCTGCAGAAACTCTGCTTATTCTAGAATCCAATCAGGTCAGGTCACATACCTTGAAAACCATGAGCAGAGTCTTCAAAAGAAGCCTAGCTCAACTCTTTGAAAATGTATTTTTCCTATTATTAAGACAGGGCACTGTCTTGCTGAGCTGTTTTTTCCTGTACCTCGGTAAGTGTTTTATGACTCACCTACGCTCAGCCTCACAGCGGAGCAGTGCAGAAGGTCATAAGCTTCTTCCTGGCTCTAAAAACCTGAACGCTCCTGCAATGGGGGGGGGGGTTGTTTCATTGGAAGAAAGCTAATTAGGTTAAGAGGTACATTAATGAGATTTGTCTTTGTCTATACACAATAAATACAGAAGAAGAGAAAAGATAACAAGGAGAAGGAAGTCAAAACATACAATGAAAGCCTTAGAAAGTTTGAGTTTCCAAACATCAAACTATCTGAAGAAAACCAGAGAGAAAAATTAATTTGCTTCCTCAGTCCTTAGAGCTCTGATTCCCAACCTTGGTTTTGTGACACTCCAGGATGTCCCCAATTATCTCAACGAATGTCATGAAATGTTCCAAAGAATTCTCAAGATGAAATTAGTTTTATTTCATTTAAAAATAGATGGCCAGTAGCTCTTTCAGAGGAAGGGAATTCAATGAGCAATTGGCTGCCACCATCCTAAAAAGGTTGTGAAGGACAGGGTTAGGGCTGATGAAAGCTGTGCTGCCATCTTGGAATCCAAATCTTAAATACTTATCTAGACATTTTTATCCTCCTGAATCCCTTGAAATTCCTTTGTAAAAATAAAAATAATAATAGCAATGAATTTTTTGAGGTGCTTACTTCACAAACTGACCACGCAGAGGGTAGTGCCATAAATTGGAAAGGACAAGAGGTTGGGAATCAGATGATCCTGCGTGGGAAGTGGCTTGGTCACATAATTGTAGTGTCTTCCTGTACAGTGAGAATAATAGAAACTAACAATTTCACAAGGGTGCTGTGGCACCAAATGAGATATGTCTATAAAACAGGTCACACAGTTGGTTGCCTTGTGTGTCTACTCTAATGGAGATACCTTTCTTGATATCCTCCGACTACTTTTGAGATGGAAGAACAAGCAGGTGTAAGCTTTCCTGGTGATGGTGGTAGCCTTGCACGATGGTGCTGATCTAAGCATGGAGAATGGGCACGTTTGCCACCCTTGAAGACTAGCAGAGGCCCCAGCCTGCTTTCTCACCTACAGAGACTGGGTAGGCCAAGCTGCTCCCTGCTCACTTCCTGTGAGTTATCTGGGATAGCAGCCTGTCCCTGCCCATTTCTACTATACTTTGAAAAAGGTGCAGAAAAGCATCAGAAGCCAGTGGGCTCAGTATATGCTGAGACTAAGCTCAGCAGAGGAAGGACGAGATGTGCTTTCTCCTGGGCAGGAGACTCTTAGAACCGGGAAACATCAGAAGGAACCTCAGAAGGGACCTTAGAGGTCAATCTTATTCTATTCCCTCCCTCAAGGAACAAGGAAAGCAAGGCTAGGAGAGATGAGGTGCCTCATCCAAAACCACCCAGCAAGTTAGGGACCTTGGTTTACAGGTCAGCCACATTATTCTCCTCTGCTTTGTAGACTGTGCGAGACTCAGCATCAGGGGAAGAATTAAATTTTACCAACCTTAACAGGTTTCCCTGCTTTTGATTTTCACGGAGACCGACAAATCTCAAACCTCATCCTAGTTGGATGAAATGGAGAAGTTGAGTTCCAGGGGAGTGTTCCACCTAGCAGCGCAGAACCTTTGAGGAAACGGATTTTGTTTTTAGGGGAGCCTTGAAGTCATGATGAGTAGAGGGTTGTAATAAGGCATGAGCAGAAAGATAAATTATAAATACAAGCCAGGAATTAAGGCATGACTAGACAATTAGATATACATTAAACTCTATTAAGCCTTTATCTGAAATTTGACTCTGCTAAGAGTCCATAGTAGCCCTTTAACAATACATAGAAACCCAAGTCCATGGCAGAAAGTGTTTAAGCTACTAGTTAGCAGTACTAGTAAATGATTTGCTTACAAAAAATGTTATAGTTTTATGAAAATTCATACTATTTTGCTGCCAAAACTGTGTTAGAATTATTTAAATGCATAAATATTTGCCCTCTACCCCTCCCCATAGAATTATGGAATCTCAGGATTAAAAGGGTCTTTTAGTGTAACCTCTGACTCAATTCAAAAATCCCTTCTCCAGCATCCCGGCCAGCCTCCATCTGGCCACAGTCAGTGACAAAGTAGTGTCTGGACATACAACTATTTCTAATGGGAAAGAAAGCATGAAAACAGGGCTTGGAAAAAGAAAGCATGCATATGCACCTTAGAGGCATGTTTTTGCTAAGTCAGGGTCCACTGAATAACAACAAAAAGTAGCACTCCCACTTGAAGTCTACACATCAGGCAGCACTCTTGAGGATTTCTCTCCCAGATGCTGTTTACACGTCAGACAAGATGCCAGTGGAGTTTAGCTGTGTTCAGTGCAAATACAGCAGTGTGGGCAAAATAAACAACACAATAGCAGAGGCGAGCGCAAACAAGCTGTGTAGCTGCACATTTCTGAGTAAAATGCCCCAGGTATGGAAGTTTCCGAGAGGTTAAAAGGTCACGTCAGCCACCTTTGTCCATTCCCCTTAGAGGGAAGAATTGCCACAGGTGTAGGAGCAAATTTACTCTTCAAGCCAGAAGCCATAGCCTCACTGAATGGCTATGTTATATTAGTCAAGATGCAGCCAGGCAATCCAAATTGCTAGAAGGGGTATTTGATTGAATTCAACATCTTACTGTGCCTCGGGCACACATATGACCCAGCAGTATCACTCTTGGGTGCCATAAGTGGCCTCCTGAAGCTCTAGGAGTCTGATAGTGTAGCACTGTGCTGCTGAAGGAGATACAATCGATAACCAAAGGAAGAGCTCAGATTAATTCTTTCAACCTCTTTGACACTGGGATTTTTTAAATTAATTTATTTCTCAACACTGTAAGTGATGTTTGAATTTTTAGCAATACCATAGGGAGTAATATACCAATGTTCCTGGATTATATTTAGAGCCAGTTCAGAATTCATGGCATGGCTATTATGAGAATCAGTAGGTTCAAAATTTGTCTCCTTGTTATGTGCAAGATACTAGCATATAAATATATGTAAAAATTATTTCTATTTTCAGAAACTATGGAGAGGATGGAAATAAAAGGGTGAAAATTGAAAATAAAATGATAGTTCTTCCTCTTTTAATTAAAAAAAATCACATGCTCAAAAGCAGACTGTAAGTGTATTTGCCACAACACCCACATTCCTTCAAATGCACTAAATGGTTTTATCTATTATATGAATTGTTTCATGTCTATTTATAAAAGAAAACAGGCTTGGGTCTAAAAGATGGCTTTGCCATTTACTAGCTATGATTCTGAATGAATTATTTAATGTTGTTGACTCTGTAAAATGAGGTTAATAATGTCAACCCTGGCAGCTTGGGAGACTCCGAAGTGCATGGAACACCTAGCTTCATGTAGGATACAGGTAGATCTTCAATAGATGATAACTATTATTTATGGCTTACTTTATGCTTTAATGGTTCTGAGACTTGTCCAGTTTCAAGAACAAAGCATTTGGACAATACTGCAGATGACTTTTGATCATGAAAACATGTCCACAGAGAATTTTCCTAATGCTTTTTTATGTTACTACTTTGCATACTTAAATCACAAGACATAGATAACATATATAAAACCTATAAAACATGTGAATTAACCAGCTAAGGTAGAGGAGTAGAAAATCACCAATAACATTAAGTCTTTTTTTGAGAGTTCTTAATATTAAGATAATTATCAATATTTACTATAAGATTTTCTTTGTTTTATTGCTAACTTCCTGCTCCCATACAGAATAGCAGATAATGATTTTAGTGCAGTATTTGTGAGTATGCTAAAAGTGGCAGGGAGTGTTTCCTTCGTCAAATCTCTTCAATTGACATGATGTACATATATGAAATTACCAATGCCAATCTCAATATAGGTACGGGGAAGAGGAGGGAGCAAGGTGGGAGTGGGGCTTAGGGGGCTCACTAAGTACTTTGTGCATGTATATCTGTATCATTCTGAACTTCAGTATGATGTATGATTACAATGCACCAATAAAAATAAAATAAAATTTGTCTCTAACAATGCACCAATAAAAATAAATAAAATTTGTCTCTAACAACAACAACAAAGTGGCAAGAAGGATGGAATACCTGGATATTGGGGTAGAAGAATTATAAGAAGGGAAGTTATTGCTTTCCACAACACAAACATCAGAAATCACCAATAAATGTCTTCCCAAGTATCTGTCACAGAAGAGAGTTCCAGGTAACAATATAGATGTGCTATGTTCAAGGGAAACAAAAATTTCCTGGCAACGGCTCACCAAACTAACTTCCCAATATAAAGGTGACAAATGCTGGAATAAAACACATGAGATAAAAAAAATGCTGAAGTTAAAAATGTAGATGTTGGTTACCTAATTTCAGTGTTAAAAAATGCAGAGAAATGGCAGTTTTGAGTATGATGTATTGTGTGTTAAAAAACCAATACACACCAATATTTAATACTTACAATAAGGTTTTTGCATTTGCTTTTAATTACATTTTGTGGCTGCTAATTACAAATGTTGTATTTATATGTCCTCCCGGTTCCTTCAATGCTTCCTGAAAGGGATTGGTTGTTGTTGTTGTTGTTGAAGATTTTGATACTCTTAGAGATAGTCATAATGAACTCTTTTAAACTGATACTTAAACCATAAAAGCAACATGTTCTGTGCAGTTATGTAAATGACACAATAGTGCCATGCATGAGCAGCAGTAGTAACTCAATGTTTAAATTGTGGGTTGGGAACATTATAATGAAAAGAAATCCCCTGTGGACATCAGTGTGCTCTGAAGGGGCACTGTTTGTTTTTTATCATAATCTTTAGTCTTTTATTGTTTGATAAGGAGATGTAGCTATCAATTGAGATAGTGTTAAATAACACCCTCAACAATGGGTAGAAAAATCTTTTAGCTTTTAGTTTTTCTTAGAAATCCCTTCATACTATGCCTTTCCAGGCCTCCACACCCCTCAAACCCTCCCAAACACACACACACACACACACACACACACACACACACACACACACACACACACACTTCTCTTTGCTCTGTCCCATGCTGCCTGGGGGCTTCTAGGGCAGGGATATCCTAACGGGTGTGTGAAATTGAAGACAAACATTTTTACTAGGAGTTTACAGGCATAACAAAGTAAACTGTAGGCCCTCCAGGTGTCCTTGATCTGGAGGAACAAAGGCCTGCGGTGCAGTAAAAAGATCCCTGGAGCTTGCATTAGCAGGAGCAGCCTCAGAGCCCTGCTCCAGGCTCAGGAGCTTGGTGAACTTGGGCCATCACTTTCTCTGTCTGCTCCCTCTTGAGTGAACTGGGGAGCCAGACTAGTTTCTATCTCAAAGTCCTTACCCAGACCTAGGAGCCTATGGTCCCCATATTTGTTTTACCCTTTATATTTTATTGGTTACTTTCCCATTAAAAAGAGAGAGGGAGAGGAGAGGAGAGGAGAGGAGAGGAGAGGAGAG
>PVJS01000659.1:0-87083 GCA_004027185.1 Glis glis | reverse complement strand
CAGGGGCATTCTACCTTCGAGCTACACCCCCAGCCCTATTTTTTATTCTTTATTTTGAAACAGGGTCTCACTAAGTTGCAGAAGGCCTAACTAAGTAGCTGAGGCTGGCAGCGAACCTGGATCCTCTGGTCTCAGCCTCCCAAGTACTGGGATTACAAGCATGTGCCACCATGCCCGGCTACCTCATTTCTAATAATTAAAGATTAAGAGGGCTGAGATGTGGTAGAATCCTTGCCTAACATCCACAAGGCCCTGGGTTTGACCCCCAGTACTAGAAAAAAGAAACAATAACTAAAGGTTATATTTCAAAACAAAACAAAATAAGACAAAAGATGCCTTTAGATTTCCCTTTTTTAAAGAAACCAAAAACTGATAGGTAGTTTGGTTCCACTTCTTATTTATTTATTTGGTTATTACTCTAAGATACAATTCATTTTCCAAATTTAATGGAAAGTTTTCATAAGCTATAGAGTTTTTAATGCATGAGTTATTAATTATAAAATTTTGTATCATACATTGCAGTTAACTAACCATGCTTATATGTGGGACCACACTGCCTCACCTCTATTTGCAAGGTAAGGCAGGTACTGATGATGCCACCTGACCAGTGAGGAAACTGGCGCTCAGAGAAGCGGGGACCCAGCCCAGACATCTCCTAGGGCTGGGTCCTATACAAATGTTAATGCAATTAAACTAAACTCACTTACTTCCAGGCCACTATATACATCAAATGATATTTCACCTGTATTAAGTCAAGAAGTTTATTCCCCTTCTAATTAAAACTTAGATTCCCTGTACCTACAAAGTGGCTCAAGAGCTGGTCATGGTCCAAGTTGAAAGCGGGGCACATTATTGCAGTGGATGTGCATGCCCTTTGGTGAATAGAGCACAAGAAATACATCTTAGAAAGAGAGAAGGAGAACAAGGGATACTGCAAATTCCTTTAGAAATCTGGACTTGATGGAAGAATCTGGGTGCAAAGCTTGAGGGGAGATGAATTTGTAGTTTAGAGCTGGTTGGAGCCCAGGTTGTGCCTCTTCCTGCCTCTTACACATTTGGAGGCACATCCCTCAGAGCCTCTGTTTAGCAGTCTACTACAATGGAGTTAATGTGAATATTTACCCTGCAAGGTTGTTTGTAAGCATTAGAAATAGTTATATAAAGCACCTGCTATATAGTTCTTGACAGAATAAGCAATCCTTAGGCAGGGGCTATTGTTCATAGGCTGTATTTCCTTTGAAATGGTTGTTAGGTCTACTTTGTGATACATTGTACTATTTAATGTAAGAAATCTAATAATGTAAGGGTAGGAAGAGTTCTATCAATGGGAGGGCTGATGAACTTGGATAATTTATGAGGTCCCTTGCAACTCTGAGCCCCATTATCAAAATTCCTATTTTCTAATTTGCTCCGCCAATTAAAGACCCTAGTTAATCTAGTGAAATAGCTCTCCTATTGACTTTCTGCATATGGTCTGTTATCTGAATATCTATGCATTGCAAATGGCTTTCAGAATAGAACCTGCACACATCCATGAAAGAGCATGGTGGTCTTTACTGGGACCCATGTAAGAAGGGGACCTGCACCAATAAGAACAGTAACAATAATCACAATAGCAACAATGATTTTAAAAGCGTCTACTCTATTTCAGGCATTGTAAGCAACATTGGAAACTTGACGGCATCCCCAGGATGCCACGGCCCATGATGATGCCAGGGACACCCCGTGCAGCTGAGATGCCCACCAAGACGGCAGAACTTTTATCCACAGCTGGTATGTCATGGGAAAGAGGCTGTAGTTGGCATAATAGGACCAGGATCTCTCATTAGTCCTGTGTGACTTTGGACAAGTCACTATCTTTCAGGGCCTCAGTTTCCTCAACTGGGAGTGGGGAGGGGAAAACAGATGGAATAATCTTCTACACCTAGTATTCTATGTCCCTGATGTGGTTTTCAGTTATTTATTTATTTATTTATTTATTTATTTATTTATTTATTTACAATTCGCTTGAACCAGTTGCATTCTTCTTTTTTTTTTTTTGCGGTACCGGGGATTGAACCCAGGGGCGTTCTACCTCCACGCTACACCCCCGGCCCTATTTTTTATACTTTATTTTGAAACTGGGTCTCATGAAGTTGTGGAGGGCCTCACTAGGTAGAGAGAGAGAGAGAGAGAGACAGAGAGAGAGAGAGGGAGAGAGAGAGAGACAGAGAGACAGAGAGAGAGAGAGAGCTGAGGCTGGCCGCGAACCTGGATCCTCCGGTCTCCACCTTCCAAAGTACTGGGATTACAGCATTCTTTTAAGTGTATATGATTCTTTAGGTATATCCAAACATACAAGTCATTTCAATTTTTTTCTTTTGGGTGTCTTTAAAACATTAATATCTCTTGCTTGGCCAAGAAATGGGGACAACACAAATTTTCGTGGATATCCAAATTGATTCATATGTGTGTTTCCCAATTAAGTTTTAATTATTAGAATTTGGTTGTAGAGTCAGCCCCATCGATCTTGTTCTGACGTTTAAATAGTATTGAACAAATCAAAGCTGAGGCATGGCATAGAGGAATTATGCGTTAATTCCCTATTAATCAACATTGTAGTTCTTGCAAATTTCCAAGTGATCAGACCCATAGGAGTGAAAGTAAAGTGGGCATCAGAGATCCAATTACTGTATAGTTAAAATGTCTAGATGAGGCTTTTGAACTCTCAACTCAATCCCTTTTCTTCTGAAACAGCTCCTAAGGAGAGCAGCGTATTAAGGGGGAAAAATCCAGATGTTAGATTGATATAAGAAAGGGGAAAACAGCACCAGGCAACAGGGGTAAAAAAAAAAAAATGTCTCTTTAAATGTGACAGACATGAAAGAAAGTGAAGGAAAGTTAAAAATTACCATAGGGCAGGCAGGACACCTGTTAAAGAACCTTTTGCTGCCAGTCACAGCTGGAAAGAAAAATGAAAGAGATGCAAACAACTGTCCTAGAAGCATGAAATCATTCTTTTGTCTTTTTCCCCCCTCATATGAACAATTATAGTATGCAAAAATTAGGGGGATCTCAAAGTATTCGGGTGAAAATTTCAGCAGGCTCTGCATAAAAATAGCAGAGGCATGGGAGTGTGCCTTAGAAAACAAGATGTGTTGGGGGGAGCTCAGCAGAAGAGAGTGGTAATTAATGCATAGTGAATGACTTTGAATGAAGGATGAATAGGGGGCATAACAATGGGTACGTTTTTCTTTTCTCTTTCCTTCTTTTCTTTTTTCCCCTTTTTTCTTTCTTCTCTTCTTCTTTTTTTAGGTGAAAGCATTGAAGAAAGAAAGCTGTTAAAAGATGGCTACTGGGAGGCTACAACTTCAATGTCTGTCTTGTGTGGCTCTCCTTTCCAGGCTGTGGTGGGAGTTTGTTTTGTATCACTTGCCAATCACAATGGAGTTAATTTGCACCAATTTCACTTTTGTGTGTTCTGCTCAATATTTTCCCTGTCCGCAGATTTTTTTAAATATTATTTTGGCAGCGCCTGGTCCTTTGATGAGCCTTTTGAGCAAATGGCTTGCCCAAAGTTCAGATAGAGCTAGCTCCGTCTTCTTTTTCATTTACAACATCAAGAGGATTACAGAGAATAACTTTGTTGCCCAACATCAATGATATATCTTCAGGCTACTAGAAAGGTAGTTCTCAGAAAGTGTGTCTTCTAATAGTTTAGAACCTCCACAGGCTTCAGATAAAACAAGTATTAAATACAGAAAGCTCACAAGGATACCAAGGAAGGTTAAACTCACGCAACCTCCTTCATCTCAAACACCTGAAATATATCTTTTTTTTTTTTTGACTGTGGAAGTGTGATCATGGTGAAGACAGCAGTAAGATCTTATATAACAGACATCAGAAAAAGACAGAGGTGGAATCACGTGGAGATGCACACACATTTTAGAGAATACAAAACAATCTTGTCCAAAGGCCAGTAAACTATAATGGGTTCCAAACTAAATATGTGTAAATTTAAAAAATGGTAGTATAGACAAAGTACCCACATTATAAGTTTTTTCTCTTAGTTAGTTCATCTAACATAACCTCAAATTTGATTCTAAAGAAACTTTTAGGAATTCTCAGAATTGTACCAGTTGAGAATGTGCAGAGGGATTCCCACACAGCGTGGGCAACAGAAATGTCTGTCCTGAGTTCAAGTAACCAAGTAACCGTTACGCCTGTGGCTGGACGTGTGGCTGTGCCTGACCTCGTAGATTCTTCCAAGCCTGCACGTACCCTGCCCCTTCCCCTTGAACTAGCTTCTCTCATCTTCTATTCGCAAATTCTGTGAACAGTCCCCAGGGGGCCCTCGCAGGGACCGACATCACAATTATGATAATTAAGCAGTCCAGAATTTGGCCACAGTCTCAATGTCACAAAGTTGTATTCTTTTTAATAGAGTCGGTTTTACTGGCGTAACTAAATGCGATTTCAATTTTACACCTTCATGTGGTAGAAATAACACCAACCCAGAACAATTTCTAAGCATGATTATGAGCACAGAAGGGTTCTCTGCTGGCTTAAAAAAATTACAACATATTTTCCAATCCCACTAAAAACCTCCATCTAAAGATGTTCTTCTTACCTTGGCATACTGCCTGAAATTCAACCAAGGGAAAGAAACTCCTTTTTGTTTTGGGTCCTCAAAGCCCCCATGTTAAAGCAAACAATCTCTGAGTTGGGAATTTCTGTCCACTGGGGATGCAGAAGGATCTGAGAGAGAGAGAGAGAGAGAGAGAGAGAGAGAGAGAGAGAGAGTTGCTGGGCAACAAGGTGTCAAGAGCCCAAAGGCACCCTGCAGCATCACTTGGTACCCACTCCCCATTCACCCCTCCTTCCTCAGTCTCACTGCTGCCTCCTTGAAACAGTTACCATCCCTCTCCTCCACTGCGCTCACATCTCTAAACAGATCCTCAGAACCATCAGACAGCATGAGCTGGTATTCCAGTTCACCCTCATGCTGTCACCAAAATAATCAAGAGCATGGCTCTGTTCAGGTCACCGCTCCACAAAAGCCTTTCGGGTTTGCTTTTGTCTACCAAACATCTGTAAACCTCTAGAGGGGTGTTTAAGGATCCCCATGATCTGGCTGCAATCTGCCTTGGGGCCATGCTGTTTCCCCACCCTCCACCATGCTCCCTGTACTTTGGCCACACTAAAGGATTCACTTTTCTGAACATGGTCTTGCCTATCACCTTCACACCTCTGCTCCCACTATTTCCACAGTGCTTTCTCCCCTCCCCTAGCCTAACTACTCATCAAGTCCATGCAAATATCCATCCATTTTAAACATCGTTTACAAGGATGTTACCTGCTTTAATGAGGTGCAGGGAAATGGGACGGTTTCTTGTTCTCTGGGGGAGAGGTGGTTGCTAGAGACCTTCCAGAGTAGAGCATGGTTGTTTCTATCAAAAGCCTAGAAATATTACACACTGTGTGACACAATTATACTTCTTAGTACATTTTCCCTTAAGATATGGAAGTAATATTTAGCAAGAAGGATGTTCATAACAGAGTTGTGTGTAATAGCAGAGAATTTACAGCCCTCATGCCCCTGAATAGGGACTTAGTTAAATAAATGATATACCCAGAAATAGAATAATTTTTAGTCATTACAAGTAATTTTATAAACTGATGTTAAATAATACACTTTTCTTGATGAATTATTAACAGAAAAAATTTCTAAATAGCATGCGCAGATAGTATAATAATTTGATCTCTCTGTGCCTCTCATCTATGGAAAAAAACTGGAAAGAAATGCACCAAACTGTTCAGAGGGTCTATCTCTGGGATTATGGGTGATAGTTTTTTTTTTCTATTTCTAAAAAAAACTGAACATGGCCATCAAAGCATGAAAAGATACGAAGAACCTTAAATGCCTATCACCAAGTGAAAGAAGCCAGTCTGAAAAAGCTACATACGGTATGATTCCAACTACACGACATTCTGGAAAAGGCAAAACTATGGAGACAGTAAAAAGATCAGTGGTTTCCAGAAGTTCAGGGGAGGGAAGGAAGGATGAATAGTGGAGCACAGGAGATTTTTTTTGGGCATTGAAGCTATTCTGTAGGAGACCGTAATGATGGACACATGACACTACATTTGTCAAAATTCATGGAACTGTAGGACACAAAGAGTGACCTCCAGTGTAAACTATAGACTTGCGTTAATAATAATGTGTCAATACTGGTTCATCAACTGTAACAAATGTACCACATGAATGCCAGATGTTAACAATAGGGGAAACTGTGCAGGGGTGAGGGGGAGACATGCACTCTGGGGGAGCTCTCTGCTCTCTGCTCAATGTTCTGTAAACCGGAAAGTGCCCTAAAAAGGTCAAGTCTATTAATTTAACAGCACAAAAAAGAACATGATATATTTTTATGAAAAGAAGAATGAATTCCCCCAAACAATTCCTAACATTCCTTCAGAGCTCAGTCTAAGTCGGCACCCCTCCGTATTGTTTCCTCTTGTGGTTCACACACCGTCTGAGGCTGGGGTCAGAAACACCACTCTTCCCAAGGGTAGGGACTATGCCACGTTCTTGTCCCCTTAGGCCCACAACAGTGTCTGCCTTTGTAAAGACTTCACAAACACGGAGGTACAGGTGTGCACACGGGAACATGCACAGAGGCAAAAATGAAAATTAAGTGTATAACAAAGTACACATGCAATGAATGCTGTATATGTCGCTTCTTAAGTTTGGGAAATATTAACTAGGCCTTGGAAAGAACGTCTAATCCTCTGCTTCATGATTCATGATGATTTAGGCCACTCAAGGGAAAGGATAGTATCCATATAATCGATCTGTCTTGCAGTATCTCTATTAAGGGATAGCAACTCAAAATGTCAGTATTTTAAAGCTTGGATAATCAACAATATCTTGCCAAATGTGTGGTTCTTCTTTATGAGCCTGCTCTTGTTGTAACTGTTATGGGCAGTGTTTTTTCTTCTTCATTTTCCCCTTAGATATATAATTTAATGTTTTGAACATGCATGAAAGTAATAAAAATAATTTAACCTCAGAATTATTAAAAATGTTGCAATTTAAGACATTAAAAAACCTCTCTCTCTCTCTCTGTTTTTTTTTGTTGTTGTTGTTACTGGGGATTGAACCCAGGGGCATTCTACCTCAGGGCTATATCCCTAGCCCTTTTTATTTTGAAGCAGGGTCTCTATGGATCTCTCTCTGCACTAAGGTCCCTTATGTTTCCTACTTTCTCTCTAGCTTTCACATATGAAAGAAAACATACCACCCTGAACTTTCTGAGAATGACTAGTCTCACTTAGCATAATATTCTCCAGTTCCATCCATTTCCTGTAAATAATTGAAAGGGGTTAGGGGAGGGAGTTAAGGAGGGGCAGAAGGAGGACTGAAGAAAAGAAAGAAATGGTTCAAATAACACTATGGCAATATGTGACTGTATTACTACCAATCTCATTCTCTCATGTGGGCAGAAAGGGGGAAGGAGCAGGGTGGGGTGTAGAGGGATATGTACAAACAGCTGTGTGCATGAATGTTTTTTTTTATCACATGGAACCTAGCTATGATGTATAATTACAATGCACTAATAATATAACTTTTAAAAATCTGAAAAAAGGAATAGGATCTCACTAAATTGCTGAGGGTCCTGCTAAGTAAAAAGTCACATCTTTATTCTTTGTTTACTCTTATGATTCTAGTGACATTGTGTAAACACCACTCATATAACTTCTAGAAGTCATACATATAAAGAATATGGGTTTTAGCAGGGTATGGTGGCTCACACCTATAATCCCAGTATTTGGGAGGCTGAGACTGGAGGATTGCAGGTTCGAGGCTAGCCTCAGCAACTTAGCAAGACCCTGTTTCAACATAAAAAATAAAATAGGAGCTGGGCGTGGTGGTGCACGCTTGTAATCCCAGTACTTTGGGAGGCGGAGACCGGAGGATCCGGGTTCGCGGCCAACCTCAGCGCGCATGTGCGCGCGGTCGATCGATTGATCGATCAATCTATCTCTATCTCTCTCTCTCTCTCTCTCCCCCTCTCTCTCTCTCTGTCTCTCTGTCTCTGTCTCTCTCTCTCTACCTAGTGAGGCCCTCCGCAACTTCGTGAGACCCGGTTTCAAAAATAAAGCATAAAAAAATAGGGCCGGGGGCATAGCGCGGAGGTAGAACGCCCCTGCGGTCAATCCCCGGTACCGCAAATAAAATAAAATAAAATAGGGCTGTGGTTGTAGCTCAGAGGTAGAATGCCCCTGGGCTGAATTCCTAGTTCCACAAAAAAATAGCAATGGGAAATAAAACCAAGGAAATGAATTTCTCTTGTGGTTTTTATAAAGGCATATATAGTATATACCATAGTTCTTAACCATTTCCTTTCAAGAAGAAAAGACATATTATTATACGCATTCTTTCTTTGGTTCCTTCTATCACAATTGATGTATATACTCTTAAACATGAGGCAGACAGTAGTGTCTGTAAAGATGTCCCAGTGTTTTGGACTCTTCTCATTATTTTGCTTCTAGCAGCACTTTAAGTCTCTGGTGTCTTACCTCTACTGAGACCTGACATTTCTTTGTGTTGGAGAGGCAATTTAATTCATTTTTACTGTCTGCAAACAGACTTTCAAACAAAACCTCAAACTCTTTGAATGTGCCCCAAGGATTCCACCAAACCTATAATCCTCCACTCTCTTCTGGGGCTGTGGAGGGTGGTGAAAGAAACAGAGGTGTCACAACTGGGAGCCTCATTAGTGTTTGTGGTTTCGAGTTTTGTTACCATTCTGCGCTGTGGCCATTTCAAAGTTGGAGCACTAGCATCCCACCCCTTGCTGCACCCCTTCCCCAGCTCCACCAAATCCAAGCCACAGAGGAGGCCACCAGACATGCTTTCTCTCTCGGAGTGGGGGATCTGATCTTAAAGAGATGCATGTTCACCATCCAGAGGTTAACAGCTGGAGCAGATGGCAGCAAGCCTGCCCACCATGGACATCATCCAGAGTTCTAGGTGATCACCGGGCATGGTGGTGCATGCCTGTAATCCCACTACTTGGGAGGCAGAGATAGAAGGATCACAGGTTCTAGGACAGCCTCAGCAACTTAGCAAGCCCTCAGCAACTTAGTGAAAACCAGTTTCAAAATTTAATAAAATAAAATAAAATAGGGCTAGGGGTGTAGCTCAGAGGTAAAGGGCCCCTGGATTCAATTCCTGGTACAAAAAAAAGAGAGAGAGAGAGAGAGAACGTTCTAGATGGTCATGTCTGCCTCAAAGTGTGGAGAGGTGAGGTGCACTCGCCCGCAAAGATGGACTGGGAAGGAGAGGTGAAAGAAAAAACCATTCTGGTGTCTTTTTCTTTGTGGAAAACTTCACCTGATGATTGGGAAAACAGTAGATTCTAAGGTAGGATTTTGAAAAGACTGAGATTGGTGAGTGCCAGGAACCAGACGAGTAACATGGAAGGAGACGTGAGTGCCCGAGCTGGCTGGTGATCCCCCTCAGCTCGCACACTGTCCACACGTTGCTATTCTGTTTTACAGACGAAGTAACTGAGGTTCAGAGAGATCAAGGAGCCTCAACGACCTTTTCCAAATCAGACCTGTCTGACCTCAAAATGCCTGCTCTTGGCATGGGCTGGTTGTCAGTGGGATTTTGCGAAGATTTATTCTGATAAGCTCTGAGATGTCTGTCTTACCTCCCCAAAGATCTCCTAAACCTTCCTCTTCTCTGTTGAATTTGTGATTAACTGTTAGTTTTAAATGTAAGTAAAGTTTTAAAAGTTTCTAAAATGTAAATATTTAATAATTAGGGGTGGAACTTAATCCTTTGATGAGTGTGTGGGAATGGTATTTGGAAGGCATATTTGAATTTATGCATTAAGAGATGTATCTTGGTATACACGTCTCCATTTATGAAAAAATAAGTACAACAAAAGCATCATTCAATTAAATGCTTTCAGCCCAACTGAATTGTTTGGAAGAAGCATCAAACTGCCATTTGCTAAAGGTTAGGTTTAGTTAGCTGATACTGAACTTTTTACCATTGCCACCTCTAGCACGTGCATGTTCTCAGGAAACCAGGACAGTGGGAGTCACCAGAAGAAAAGGACGTGTAATATCACGGAAGAGCAGGGATTTCACACCAGCCAGCTCTTGGCTCTAATCCTGATGCCCCCATTGCTGAGCATATAAATAGCAACTTATCTCTCTAAACTGCACATCGATGTATTCATTTGAGAGTATAATAGCATCCTTCATCTGTACTTTTTATTTGTTTTACTTATTCATCAGTGGAAGAGTCATATGGGTGAATCTATGTGTTGACACAAAAATATGTTTTTCTCACTCAAGACAGGGATGTTTGGGGCTTTTTCTGGGTGTGGTCATATTGATCTGAACCACACTTGCCTTTCTGTGCGTCTATTTCCATGTATACAAAATAGGAGATGGATGTGCTATAAGGATGCCACAGGGTTAAATATGGAAAATTTCTTCACTATCAGTCATAATTCAGATAAGAGGAACTCACCTCTGTGTCCCTGAAGATTCCGGGAGGTAGAAGTAACAAATGTCAGATGTTAATCCTTTGAAAAGAATGAGACTAGGTCTTTGCAAACAGTAGCACAACCATGAAATAGGCTGTCTAGTCAGTCATAAGCCAAGCAGTGCATGTCTGTATTTACAGAGCATTCATAAGAGTCAATTCCAATTCCCTTAATTGGGTTTTAAGCCCTTTCATGTTTACATCAGCCCCTTCCAGGAGACTTAAGTTTATGTACATTGTTTACATATATTATAGGTGCATGTATAAGATTTCTTTAGGGAAAATGTATGTTATTGCAATTTTTCTCACATATAGGAATAATAATCCTAACATTTAGCAAGTACTTACTTTACCATGTGCCAAGCATTGTGTTAACTGCTTGACCTGGACTATCTCAATTAACCCTCAGCCTCATTTTCTGGGGGATTGATCCCAGGAGAATTCTACCTCTGACCTACACCCCCAGGCCTTTTTATTTTGAAACAGGGTCTAAGTAAGTTGCTGAGGGTCGTGCCAAATTGCTGAGGCTGACCTTGAGCCTGAGATCCTCCTGTCTCAGCCTCCCAAGTACTGGGATTACAGGCGTGTGCCATCGCACCTGTCTCCTCAGCCCTATTTTAGGCACATGGAAGCTAAGGAACACGTTTTGACTTTGATGAGGTCATAAAATGACAAAGTGGTTGAACTGAGGTCTAAATCCAAGCCCACACTTTAAGCTACTTTACTGTTAACCTCCCTGGAAGCCTTAGTAAAAAATAAAGGTAAATAAATGAATTCATGGATATAGTGGTATATGTCCAGACAAGGACTCTGTTTGTTAAACTCCTCCTCTTTTCCTGTTCTCCTTGAAATTTTTAAAAAAATATCTTTTATTCTTTCCTCCACTTGAAGAAGCATTTCCTGTACAAGGAGGCAGGAATATGATAGGATGACAGATCAGGAGTTCAGCAGAAACACCCATACCTATAGACAACCTAGAGTAGGATCATGTCCCAAACTGGGAAATTCCATTTCTGCTCCTCTAGTCTACTTTTGCATCATTATCAATTTTCCAGAGAGTGAACCAGAGGCTGGGGAAGGGACTATGTGACGGGAAATGAGGCTATGGCTTGTCTCCAGTGGTATCGTTTACTGTATTTGAATTCCTAAGACACAATTATTTCTGTATTAACACGTCTTGCATTGATAATTTTTCATCTAGACATAGCGCATTTTACTACTTTGGAATAAGAATTTCTCCAAAAGCTTTAGTTCCCAAAGATGCCCACAAGAGACAGCACTTGGGGCTTCTGTCACCCCTAATCTTTGTACTCATCCATTGTTCTTCTTTGTGCCTGAATCCCAATATTCGATCATAATTTATTTTAAAGACTAAAGGACAATAAATGAAATTATACCCATCTCATTACTGGAACACAGTAATAATTTAAAAGATCGGTGGTCTGTGCTTAACATGAGTTCTTAAAAATCTAGGTGACAACATGAACTGTTGACCGTTATGTTTCTCTACTAAATTATTTTGGAGTATTTAGCCCATTCAGTAAGAAAAAAGTTAGGCTGTTTCAGTCTAGGTTACAAGTGGAAAGACCGTCAGGGTGGCTGTCACTGGCAGTATCCTTTAATGAGATGGCATTGAGAGAAGATGGTTAGAAGAACAAAGTCAGGTCTGTTGTGAGGCCTTCAGTAACCCAAGAAGCCGCACGGCTCGGGGCAGAGGCTGTGGAAAGGGTAATTGCCAGGAGTCCCCATCACACACACTACACAGAAATAACTGGCAGAGAGGCAGGGGTGGGGGGAAACAGCAGAGACCTCAGAAACTGTCCTGGTTGCCTTTCAATTGCACTGTATGTGTTCCATCACTAGGGGAAAATTTTAAAAAAGAAATGGTGACAAGAGTAAGAATACAGCAAGGAAGATTTCATAAGCCAGAATTGCAAAATGCAAAGAAAAGAAGCCAGTGAGTTCCCTTTCAATTCTATTGACTTTGCACAAACCTTGGAAAGTTTTGATTTGGTCTAGATGTTTCTTCTGGGGTAATTCAAAGATTTGTGAGTTTAGCAAAGAAGATCTATCATCCAGAAAATTCCAGTGAAAGGATATTCATGGCTGTGGATGAGTAATCCTGGGGCTAGGGGTGGATCATGAATCTGCTTGAATATTTATTGTGTAAATCCTATAACATAAGCCAGTCCCCACAAGGTCAAAGGGAATCATGGACTTCCATGTCATTGTCACTGATAGACTTTTATGTCCTCCTAGAGACCATAGAAGGACTACAGCAAAACTCAAACATCATATTGCATTACAGGAGAGATTAAGATGAGACACTGGGAGCCAGGAGCTAAAAGACGGACAATCAGTGTGAAGTGACCATCTTTCAGGTAGATGCCATTAGCATGCTCAATTCAAAGGAGAGAACAGAGGGAGAAACTGAAGAGGTGCTTTCGATGGCCCCGCGGCCAGGGTCATTAAGTGGTAAGTACGTTTGAGCAAAGTCACCTATATCAAGCCACTGAGCAGGTGAAGTTGGAAGTCGTTCTCATGGAAAGAATACTCTGGAAACAGGATAACGTTGCAATACTTATTAGGGCTTAAATGGAGATAACGAGGAATAATTTTGATGAGCACAATCATACATGATTGATTTTTTAAACAAAATCCTCTGATCTTGATTACACACTTTGGTATATAAACCACCTTCCCTTTTTAGAAAGCTTAACCCCTCTGAATAAATTCAGCTCATGTTTCGAATTAAGTTATAATGCCAGAATGAATTCAAATTAAACATAAAATAGCAAATTTATGTTCTTGGCACTCAAGGACTGTCTTGTATTTTTAATTGTTATTTCTCCAATGTGCTTGCTAGAGTGTCTTTCACCTAGTAGATGCTAAGTCAATCTGTTGATTCATTTGATTGAATCGATACTTGTGATTCTTCTTTTAATATCCAGTTGTTGAAGCCATGATTTCCACTTTAACCTGATTTGATTAACCGTTTAGTTTGCTATATCCTATTGACCTTTTACATCTCTTAATTTAATTGCTTTCACCTAGAATTTTACACTTTTTCTCCTCCTCATTCCTTGGTTTTGTAGTAACTGTCTCTTGCTTCTTCTTGTACCTCGCTAACCACCCTTCTATTTGTTTCCTTTGTAGTTCTTCCTTTTTCTCTTCCAAACCCTTTAAATGCCTCTGTTGTTTGGAAGCCCTGATAAATTTGTACTCTGATAAATTCCAAATCTGTATCTTTAACACACAGTTGTTTTCTGACGTCAAGATGTATGCAGCCTACTAGAAATCGGTGACTAAGTGTCCCAGCATCATTCAAATTCAAGTGTATCCATCTTTCCCCACCAAACCTCTTGCATTTCTGTCTTGATGAAAGACCCAGCTTTTATCAACATACCCAAGACTGGAACTTAGCAGTCACCTTAGACTTCTCTCTCCTTATACCCTTGATGTTCAGTCACTAGTTCTCCTAAATGTCCCCTCCATACAACTGCCTCTCCCAGAGTCCAGCCCATCTCATTTCTCTCCAGAACCATAGCAGTAGCGCTTTTTGTTTAGCTCATCCTCTAATTTTATATTCTAATCCAGCCTCCACTCTGCCTTCAAAATGATTTCTTGTGTATGTGTGTTAATATACTTTTATTGGTGCATTGTATCTCACACCATAATGAAGTTCATAGTGATAGTGACATACTTGCACACAGCACTTGGTGGGCTTTCCCCCGGCTCCCTCCCACTCTCTCCCATCCCCCCATACATGATATTTAGATTAGCATTGATATTTTTGTATATGTACATAATGTCAATGGAAGTGTTTCTGTCATTAAATTTTCCGCCCCCTCCCTGTTCTCTACAACCTCCCCTAGATCCCCTCCATCGCTCCACTGGGGTTTCTCCTCCATTATCTAAAGTCCCTCTTGTATCCCAATTACTCTGTAGCTTCCTCATATGAAAGAAAACATATGACCCTTCACTTTCTGTGACTGGCTAATCTCACTTAACATAATGTTTTCCAGGTCCATCCACTTTCCTCCAAATGATGTAATTTTGTTCTTTATTGCTGAGTAGAATTCCATTGTGCATATATCCCATAATTTTTTAATCCATTCATTTGTTGAAGGACACCGAGGTTGGTTCCATGATTTGGCTATTGTGAATTGTGCTACAATAAACATGGATATGATTTCTCTAAAATAAAATCAGAGACTTGACCAACAGAAAGGGCAGAACTAGATTGCCAAGAGGGGACTCCCGGGACATCACATGGGCCTTAAATCAAGTTGCTGTCTGGACTTTTCTGTTCTATGAGTCAATGTCACCCCTGACCTCCACTTCTTTCCCCCTCAAAAACCAGTTTGAATTGGGTCTTCTGTCACTTGCAACTAAAAGATACTTAACTAACATATCTTTGTACATCCAGAATAAAAATCAAACTTTCTCCCCCTGACAGTCCAACACTCTTCCTTTCCTTTCAGTACCCCCACCAGTCCCCCCAACCCAGCACACCCTCATGCCTTTACATTTCAGATCTCTCCCTCACTCAAAATTCTACTCCTTCTCCAAGTCTCCTGTGCCAAACCTTCTTTGACTCTTTGAGGCTAAAATAGGCATTATTAAGATGTTCTATGCTCAGTAGGACCACTTACAAAGGCATCCAGCCAATGGATGGAGTCATCCACAAAATGAGCTGCTAAATACCTCCAATAGCATTTGAGCGGAATGCATGGCTGGAAGGAATTCAGGAGGAACTTCCCTCCTTATTGGGAGACCCTTTGAGCTCCCAGAACCTTCCAAGAGAGGGAGGCATGGAATAGTGTTTTGAAGTGAGAAGACCCTTGGTAATCATCAGGTCAAACAAAAAGAAACCTCAGTGTCTCTCTGACAAGGGAACCATGAGAGGGTGGGTGGGAGGAAGAGGCTACATCTCTTCTAAAGGTCAGTCGTGTTTTAGAACATTATGGTAGAGTAATTGTACATGCAAAACACACCACTAAATTTCCCTAAACAATGGGTGATTTCATGTCCTGATTCCTCCAAATCACTGGTTGTATTTTTTTATTTGATTCCTACACTGGGACTTTAAACAAAAAGTCATGACAGAACTCAGTGTAAAAGCACCTTTTGCACAGTGAGGCCGTCTCTGTGAAGTTCTTTCTCCTGGACTCACATATCTACAGTCTTCCTTACAGAAAGGTGGATTAAGCCCTACTCCATTGGCCAGATCCTTTGCATATATTATTTAATTTAATCCTCACATTATTATTATGGAATATGGGTGGGTATGGGTAGAGGGCAACCTCTTATCCTTTCCAGAATAGCTCCCAGACAGGTCAGGTCTCATTGAGCTTTCACAACCTGAAGAGGGAGAAAAGTGTGGTGGTTAACAACTTCATCCGAGGGTGAAATGATGAGTTAAATCCCAGCTCCACCCTTGACTAGCTGTGTGACTATGGGCAAGTTGCTTAACCACTCTGAATTTTGGTTTTATCATCTATATGATGAGAGTATTAATAGTACCTACATCACAGGGTTATCTTGATGATTAACTGAATTGATATCTAAAATGTGCTGAGAAGAGAGCATGGTACTTGGTAAATGCTACAATATTTATTAAACAAAATAAATGTTTATTAACAAAATAAATGTCATCTTTCATCTTTACAATAATATAGCAAGACAACCCCTTCAGTCCAGCCAGCATTTAAATCCAGGATTTCCAGGTCAATTTTATGAAAATACCTTCAAACCCATTAAACCCTTTCAGTGCTGACTCTCTTTGCAGATCCTACCAGGAGAACCAGCACAAGCTCAGGCCATTGCAGGTACCTTCTAAGAATGCCAGCCAGAAGTGGTATTCCTTTCATCCTGTAAAAATTTGAAATATGAAAACCCAAACATCTTATAAAAGAGTCTAACTTGGGAAGAGAGATGTTGAGAAAGAAAAAGCATGCCAAAAGTTATTACAATGATGTATCATCTACATGTGTGTACTAAGGATGTTGTATCGAAGATGTTGTAGCCATTTCCAGGCTTTTCAGGAAAAGAGTTTGGCATTCAACTAGTGATGTCTTCCATGGGCAAAGTAGGGACAGTGGCAGCAAGTGTGCTCTTGATAGACCTGTGCCTTCATCTTCTCGAGGAGGAAAAGGAAGCCTAGAGAAATGGACTTTGTTCAATCTCACACGTCCTAGTAGGTGAAGGGCGTGACCCCAGTGGTGGGGTGCCTGTGTGCTGGGGTAGTGCATGGAGGTTGACTTGAAGAACACATGTACATTTTTTCAATTCTTGCTCCAAAGTTAGGGCTTTCCCATAAGCCATGCTTTACAAAAAGAAAACTACAGTTTACACCTTGACTTAGGGCTGGCATACCTAGATATCTGCAGACTAACAGGAAACAAACATAATTAAAAGTCATTCCACCCAATAGGATTGTCTGGGATGATAGAAAAACACATCCAGAAATTCACCTCCAGAAGCCTTGGTGACAGGTAGGGCAATGACTCACCCCAAAAGCAAAGTCAAATATGAAGAATGACCAGCAAGTAATGCTGGCCAAAGTCTTGGCAATGAGAAACGTCATGCACAACTGCACACTCGTCATGGGGCTCCAGAAAATGAACTGGTTCTGCAGGTCCTGGCATCTGGGTGATCTGTGGATTACAGATGTCCTCCACGCACTGAGAAGCTGGGTCACACACAAACCCAGGTTCATCTCCCCCTGGCAGATCTCAAGGAGACTGGGAAATGAGCACATGGATTTATGCCCACATCTAAATATTAGCAATGTTGCTATCTGATAATTGTGTGCCATTTCATCTGGAAGAATTAAAGAAGACTTTCTGCTTCAGTTGCCAAAGTGCCCCCACTTTTCAGAGGAGATCAGGTATAAATAAGTTCCTCACAATAAAGATGCAGGCTTTGTTTAGCTACTAAGCAACACAATGAAATTCTGATTTAAGTCAAAGAGTTTACTAAAGAGGACAGCAGATAGATCATTTTCAAGTTGTCATTAATCAGCTTTTTTTAAAAACTGGCTATCTTGACACTTGAAAAGGTTTTCCATCATAATTGGGCGGTCTTGTTTTTTGGAATTCTATGGGGGTTGAGGCAGATGACTGTAGATGCAAACATTTGGTAAGGACAGGTACAATGGTGGTAGAAAAGAATATTTGCCACAGCCCAAAGGAAAGAGTGTGCTAGTAGATTCCAGGAGCTCTGTTGCTCCCCGTGTGCTCCTGGGAGGTCACCGGGCAATCAGAGTATCCTCAACAGCAGAATAATGTCAAGGGAAAGCATAATTCTGAGTCTGAGAAGCAGGGCTTGTATCCTGGCTCTGAGGCCCTTAGCTGAGTGACCTGGGCAAGTCACCCATGCTCACTATTGAAACTTAGTTTCCTCATCTGCAAAAAAAAAAAAAAAAAAAAAAAGAAGCTGGCACTATGCCAATAAGGAAAATATTGGCAAATATTGCATGGCACTATGAGGGACACATAGTACAGATTTGGTAAAACTTAATTGATTGTGAATATAAAGACACTACTTTCATTTTGAACTTGGCAACTTTGTGTGTGTATGTGTGTGTGTGGTACTGGAGAATGAGCTTAGGATCTTGCACATGCTAGAAAAACACTATATTCCCAGCCTTTTAATTAAAAAAAATTTTTTTGAGAAAGGGTTTCACTAAGTTGCCCAGGCTGGCCTCAAACTTGCTATCTTCCTGCTTCAGCCTTCTGAGTAGCTGGGATTACAGGTGTACCCCACTGCACCCAGCTTTGAATTGGGTACCTTCTAATAAGTATTTTAAGTTGTCCCACCCTTGTGTACCTTTAGGGTTGAGTTATCTGTAATCCAACTCCACAATAGGTTCCCCTTGGCAGAAGACTTAGTTCTGTAATGTTAATGGCCATCCCAAATTTAATTGGTGTTTTAGTTCAGATTGTGATATATCAAATAATCTAAAGAAGAGCTCTTGTTTATACATAATTAAATCATAAGGTTATTTTATCATTAGAAAATGTTAATGAAAGACTAAGTTCTTCTGTTACCTGCAGAGAAAACATTTCAAATATCTAATCCCAGGTCCTTTAAAACTGAATGCACATTTTTTTCTTACTATAGTTTTTTTTTCAATATTTGACAATATTTATTGAATGTTTGCTTTCTTTTTTAAAAGAAATCCCATGCCAGGCATGGTGGCACACTCCTGTAACCCAGTACCTGGGAGGCTGAGACAGGAGGATCAGCAGGTTCAAGGACAGCCTCAGCAAAGAGTGAGACTCTCATTAACCTAGTGAGACCCTGTTTCAAAGTAAAAATAAAATGGGACTGGGGATGTAGCTCAAAGGTAGAATGCTTCTGGGTTCAATCTCCAGTGCCACAAAAAAGTAAAAGAAAAAAATGAAAGAAATCCCATAATGCTATATTCTGTTTGTTATACAATTCAGTAATATCCGTTTCCATTTTGAATTTCAGACCACAAACTGAGGTGTATATAGTATGGTCTTGTGTCACATAACAACATTTTGGTGAATGACTGCATATATGACACTATACTTACTATATTTTTAAACAACTATTTTGTTGAATAAATAAATTTTTGAAAAATTAAAAGAATGCACTAGTATAGTTAAGAAGAAAACAGCAGACGGGTGTGGTGGCTCACACTTGTAATCCCAGTACTTGGGAGGCTGAGACCGGAGGATCCGGGTTCACGCCCAGCCTCAGCTATTTAGTGAGGCCCTCCGCAACTTAGTGAGACCCTGTTTCAAAATAAAGAATTAAAAATAGGGCTGGGAGTGTATCTCAGAGGTAGAATGCCTCTGGGTTCAATCCCCGGTACCGCCAAAAAAAAAAGAAAGAAAATAGCACCCCATTTATTTTATCTACCTCCCAATTTTGCTCGCTAAAAGTAAACATGATTGGGCATTTTCATTATTTTAAGTCTTTTTCTATGCACATACAAACAAGTTGCTTGGATATTTAAAAACACAAAATGAAATTATATTTAGCATGTTGTATTTCAGCTTACTCTTCTTCATGTAATAATATACAATGGACATCTATATGTTCTCCCTATCTTAACAGTGACTGTGGGAAGTCACTAGAAATGACTAGAAGAGACCCCCACTTAAATCCAACTCCCACTAAACTATATTTAATAAGCGTTCATGGATTTTAAAAATAGGAGCACCTATCTAAGGAGGGGGAGGAGCTAGCATAGAGCTGGTCTGCTGGAAAATGGGTCAGGCTGACCAGGTCAGGCTTCCTGCGCAAAGTCTAAGCAGAACAAGAAAACCTAAGCTCAGATGGCAAGGCAGACCTCTCAACCCACACCACAGTGAGTGGTCTTGGAAGAAAAGCAGCGAGGAGAGGGGAAGGAAAAGAGGTTACTGCTTTGTAAACAGCCACCACATGCCAGGCACAGGGCTGGGTGCAAGTGCAAATCTCATCACAAATCTGAGAGGCAGCTGCTATTACCCTCAATTTTCAAATAAACGTGGGGTCCTAGACATGACACCCAGTAAAAGTCAGGACTGGGGTGTGAGTACTGGTCTCCAAATCTAAAACCCCAGCAACTTCTGCGGTATCAGGATGGGATTAAGATGAACAGCAGCTGCAAAGCACCTATTTCAATGCCTAACCAGAGTTGCTCTCTCTTCCCGATATGCCAATCTGTTTTGAAGTCTATGCATATCTGAAATTAGACACATAGTGCAGAACCTTCATATTACTACCAAAGATGATACTACATAGCAGTGCTCTAATCAATCTTAGCAAAGCAGGCGGACTAAATTTGGTGATGGCTAAGATGTGACATGCTTAAATAAAAAAAAGAAGACAGAAAAGGTGATTCTAGGTATTTACTTATTGGTAGAATGTGGGGGTCTTTACTCTTTCAACTAATAGCTGGGACCGAAGAATCTTGGCTTTCAAGTCTTCTTGTCATAACAGCCCCATAGGTATTTACAATGCCAGTGAGTCAGAAATATGTGAGTCGAAATTCCCCTGAAATCCACAATGAGAAAGTAGTCATGTCAGCTCCTGCTAAGCTCCCACTAAGCACTCTGCTGAGTGTAATTAATCAGGGAAGTTCACTCACCAGCACGTCGTACAGGTCGGTCGGGTTCTTGTGCAACAACCTGGGAGCAGCTCTTGACCTACAACTGTGACAAAGATCAACAGAAAGGCTTGCGCAGGCACTGGGTCTCCATGGCTTTATCCTGGAACTGCAGAGAGAGCCTGGGATCCAGGAGACCCTCCCTGAGTCTCTGATGAGCGAGTGCATGAGTAAGAGTACAGACTCAAAGCCAGTATGGAGGTCTGAGTGCTGGCCTCACCTCTGCCATGAATGGCCACATATCCATGAGCAAGTACTCAGATTCCCTGGCTCTAGTTTCTCATCAATGAAATGAGAATGTGGGGCTTGGAGATTTCCCATGTGCCGTTCAGCCTTAGCCTCCTGCTCTTCTTTCTCTTAATTGCTTCTTGAAAAGATATGCTCCCACAGATCTTTGTCTTGTCCTCCTCTCTGTCCGTCTCTATCTCTTAGCCATATTTCCTAGGGAAGATTCTTAAATCCAAGTTTCTCTCCTTTAATTCTCTTTTTAAATAAATCTATAATGAGTATGTCAACTGGTAACATGGCTCCAGAAACCTGAGTGAAAAACCTTTAGAACTCATTAACCAAACACTGTTAGCTCTAATGAGAGAATAAGCTTTGAGAGGGGATTCTAGTTTTAGCATAATTCTGCCTGAAATTCTCTTAATAGGAACAACAGATATCATTTCATAAGAACCACAAGTAGCTTAAAATGAATATCTTGGAGAAGAAAACTGTTGAAATTTATACTAAAGCGTAGTTGACTGATAGCAACTTCTTTATTGGGGAAGGTTTTTAATATGGGATAATAGGAAGGAAGGAGGTGGAAGAGGAAATGGGAGAAAACTACAGGGTATTTGAATGAGGAAAAGGAAGAAAACATGACTTAGGGATAAGGTAGAACATTAAAAAATGGCCCACTGAGGGTCTTCCCTGTGTCTGTGCTTCCAAAGAACTGAGGTCTACTGATGAGGGGCAGAATTCTTTAGGAAAGTGAAAAAAAATGTTTCAAAATCTTTTTTGAGCGGGGCGTGGTGATGCATGCTTATATTCCCAGTACTTGGGAGGCTGAGACAGGTAGATTGCAGGTTCGTGACTAACCTCAGCTACTTAGTGAGGCCCTCTGCAACTTAGTGGACTCTGTTTCAAAATAAAGAATAAAAAAAAATCAGGCTGGGATGGAGCTCAGGGGTATAATACCCTGGATTCAATCCCCAGTAACACACACACACACACACACACACACACACACACACACACACACACACATCTTTTTTGGTTTACTTTCCCCTTTACTCCCCTGTTCAATTCTTTTTTCTACGAATTTTTTAGTAAATCAACTCATACTGTTGAGACTGGCAATTCTGCTTAATAAGAAAATACACTAGCCGGGCATGGTGGCGCACGCTTGTAATCCCAGTACTTGGGAGGCGGAGACCGGAGGATCCCTGTTCGCGGCCAGCCTCAGCTACTTAGTGAGGCCCTCCGCAACTTCGTGAGACCTGGTTTCAAAATAAAGTATAAAAAATAGGGCCGGGGGTGTAGCTCGGAGGTAAAACGCCCCTGGGTTCAATCCCCTGTACCACACACACACACACACACACAAAAAAAAAATATTGGAAGACAAGCCCCAAACTTTTTCTTATAGCATTTACTAATAGCCAAGCTGCTAGTCAAATCGTCCTTAATAGAATCACCAGGTGTTCCTGCGGAGCACATGTGATTCTTAATTGTAACAGAAAACTCTTGGCCTCCAAGGTTATTCAGTCAATATTTGTAAAATGATTTTCTCCATCATATTTAAATGGTCTTGGGTAGAGAACTGATGTGAAGACCAGAGATTGAATTCTTTTCAGTTTCTAACATGTTGTGATGCTATGCTGTTTGCTGTTACCGTTGCTGATGCTTCTAAGAGGAGAAGACTCTGTTGGGTAGACACTCAGCCAGGTCTACCTATCTGCTTCGAATCCCACTGGCCTCCTTTTACTCACTTTCTCATTATGAAAGTATTCATTTCATCTTCCCCTTCAAAACCAGTGACTTCAGGAGCAGTTATTATCACATCTAGATACTTTGGCCACAGCAAAGGACTATTCTTTTAGATAGGAAACAGAAATTCTTTAAAGTAATAAAAAAATTTGTGATTAGGTTATAACCTGTTATAACAGAAAAAATTCTAATAGTACTCAAAAAATAAAATTCTACATTTTATAATTGGGCACAAATTCATCTATAGTTTTTGGTAAATGACTAGTGATGCTAAGTTTTAATGACAAGAAACAAAATTCACTTTAAGAGACCTACATGCATGAAGGAAGTAAGAGATTGATATAGAATTGCCACACAAAAAAATTGAGCATGCAAAATCATGGTCACTAACACTTCAGCACTGTAAATGTCATACATATCAGCCTCATCCTGGTTTCTCCGTAGATACAAAGCATAGCTGGACCATTTGTACTGATACAGAAGACTATAATATGAATTATTTAACACATGATCCTTGAATGTTATAGGACATCAAGAAGTGGTTCATAGCTGATGACAATCTTTTTTTAATTCTTTATTTTATTTTTAAATATATTCATTTATTGGTGCATTGTAGTTATACATTTTGATAAGTGTCAGGGTATCAGAAGCATGCATGCACACATTGCTCATTTAGCCCTCCCTCAAATCCTACCCTATTCCCTCCCCCTTCTCTCCTTTTCATGCTCAGCATAATGATTAACTCTGATAAATTTGTGTATATACATCCTGTGCATTAGTGGGTTTCCCTCTTCCCCCCTCCCATTCCCTCAGTTAGGTCCTCTTCTTGCTCATCTAAACTTCTCCTTTGTCTGGAGTCCCTTCTAAGTCCCATTCTCCCTAGCTTCCACATATTAGGGAGAACATCCAACTTTTCACTCTTTGTGACTAACTAATCTCACTTAGCATAATGTTCTCCAGTTCCTTCATTTCCCTGTAAATGATATAATTTTATTCTTCTTTATGGCTGCGTAAAATTCCATTGTGTACATATCCTATAGTTTTGTAATCCATTCATCAGTTGATGGGCATCTTGGCTGGTTCCAAAGTTTGGCAATTGTGAATTGTGCAGCTATAAACATAGATACACATGCATTAGTCTGGTAGTTTGGTTTCATATCTTCTGGGTAGATGCCTAGAAGTGGTATTGCTGGGTCATATGGTAGGTTCATTCCCATTCTTCTGAGGATCCTCCACACTGTTTTCCAAAGTGGTTGCACTAATTTGCAATCCCACCAACAGTGTATTAGAGTTCCTACTTCTCCTCATCCTCGCCAGCGTTTGTTGTTGTTTGTGTTTTTAATGATTGTCATTCTAATTGGGGTTACTTGAAATCTCAGGGTAGTTTTGATTTGCATCTCTCTGATTGCTAATGATGTTGAACATTTTTTCATATATTTATTGGCCATTCGTGTTTTTTCTTCTGTGAAATGTATATTTAGTTCACTTGCCCATTTTTTGATTGGGTTATTTGTTTTTTTAGTGGTGATTTTTTTAAGTTCTCTGTATATTCT
Organism: Glis glis; assembly: GCA_004027185.1. Lineage (NCBI taxonomy): Eukaryota > Metazoa > Chordata > Mammalia > Rodentia > Gliridae > Glis > Glis glis. The sequence continues at coordinate 62,887 of PVJS01000659.1, read as the reverse complement.
AGATATTAGTCCTCTATGGGAGGAAGAGTTGGCAAAAATCTTCTCCCATTCTGCTGGCTCTCTGTTAAGGTTCTTGATTGTGTCCTTTGCTGCAAAAAAGCTCTTTAGTTTAATGCAATCCCATGTATTGATCCTCATTTTAATTTCCTGTGCCTTTGGGGTCTTGTTGTCCTCAACAAGGGTCTTTACCTGTGCATATGTGTTGAAGTGTTGGGCCTATGCCCTCTTCAAGTAGCTGCAAGGACTCTGGTCTGATTTCTAGGTCTTTGATCCATCTTGAATTGATTCTTGTATAAGGTGAGAAAGTGGGGTTTATTTCTATTTTTTTTTTTTTGCGGTACCAGGGATTGAACGCAGGGGCATTCTACCTCCGCGCTACGCCCCCGGCCCTATTTTTTATACTTTATTTTGAAACCAGGTCTCACAAAGTTGCGGAGGGCCTCACTAAGGAGAGAGAGAGAGAGAGACAAGGAGAGAGAGAGAGAGAGAGAGAGAGAGAGAGCTGAGGCTGGCCGCGAACCTGGATCCTCTGGTCTCTGCCTCCCAAAGTACTGGGATTATAAGCGTGCGCCACCACGCCCGGCTTATTTCTATTTTTCTGCATATGGTTAGCCAGTTTTGCCAGCAGCATTTGTTGAAGAGGCTATCTTTTTTCTAGTGGATGTTTTTAGCCCCTTTGTCAAAAATCAATTGACTGTAGGTGTGTGGATTTGTTTTGGAGTTTTCTATTCTGCTCCATTGGTCTATGTGCCTGCTTTTGTGCCAATACCATGCTGTTTTTATTACTATGGCTTTGTAGTATAGTTTGAAGTCAGGGATTGTGATGCTTCCTGCATGGTTCTTGTTGCTGAGAACTACTTTGGCTATTCTGGGTTTTTTGTTGTTCCAAATGAATTTAAGGACAGATTTTTCTATGTCAGTGAAGAATGACTTTGGTAATTTAATGGGTATTGCTTTGAATCTGTAGATCACTTTTGGAAGAATGGCCATTTTTATGATATTTATTCTGCCTACCCAAAAGCATGGAGATCTTTCCATCTTCTAAGATCTTCAATTTCTTTTTTCAATGTTTTATAGTTTTCCTTGTAGAGGTTTTTTACCTCTTTGGTTAGGTTTATTCCCAAGTATTTTATTGTTTTGGGGGATATCGTCAGTGGAAATGTCTTCTGGATTTCTTTTTCAGTGGATTTATGGTTGGCATACAGAAAAACTTCTGATTTTTTTAAGATTGATTTTGTATCCAGAAACTTTGCTGAATTTGTTGATCAGTTCTATGAGCCTTTTGGTTGAGTTTGCTGGATCTTCTAAGTATAACATCATGTCATCTGCAAATAGAGATAGTTTCAGTTTCTCTTTTCCTATTTGTACTCCTTTTATTTCCTTCTCTTGCCTTATTGCTCTGGCTAGAGTCTCAAGTACTATATTGGTGACAGCGGACATCCTTGTCTTGTTCCTGTTTTTAAGGGGAACTCTCGAAGTTTTTCCCCATTCAGTATGATGTTGGCTGTGGGCCTATTGTATATTTCCTTTATGATGTTGAGGTATGGTCCTTCTATTCTGATTCTCTGTAGAGTTCTTATCATGAATGGGTGTTGGATTTTGTCAAATGCTTTTTCAGCATCTATTGAAATGATCATGTGATTTTGTCTTTAGTTCTGTTTATGTGGTGGATTACATGGATTGTTTTTCGTATACTGAACCAGCCTTGCATCCCTAGGATGAACCCAACTTGGTCATGATGTATGATTTTTGTGATGTGGTTTTGAATGCACATTGCTAGTATTTTGTTCAGAAGTTTTGCATCTAAGTTCATCAACGATATAGGTCTGTAGTTTTCTTTTCTTGAGCTTTCTTTATTTGGTTTTGGTATCAATGTGATGTTGGCTTCATAGAATGTATTTGGGAGAGTCCCATTTCTTTCTATTTCACAGAATAGATTGAGGAGTATTGGGATTAGTTCTTCGATAAAGGTTTTATAAAATCCACCTGGGAAACCATCTGGACCTGGGCTTTTCTTTGATGGTAGGCTCTTTATTGCTGCTTCAATCTCTTTGATTGCTATTGGTTGATTTAAATTTTCTATATCTTCTTGGTTCAACTTAGGAAGGTTGTACGTGTCTAGAAATTTCTTCTAGGTTTTCCCTTTTAATGGAGTATAGTTTTTCAAAGTAATTTCTGGTAAGCCTCTGGATTCCATGCTGTTGGTGGTAATATCACCTTTTTCATCTCTTATTTTAGTAATTTGGGTTGAATCTCTCTTTCTTTTGGTTAGGTTGGCTAGTGGTTTATCTATCTTGTTTATTTTTTCAAGGAACCAGCTTTTGGTTTTGTTGATTTTTTTGTATTTTTTTATTCTCTACTTCATTGATTTCTGTTCTGATTTTAATAATTTCCTGTCTTCTACTGGCTTTGGGGTTAGACTGTTCCTGTTTTTCAAGGGCTTTGAGGTTTGTCATTAAGTTATTTATTTGGTGATTTTCTGTTCATCTTATGTGGGCACTCAGTGCTATGAATTTTCCTCTTACTACTGCCTTCAGGGTGTCCCAGAGATTTTGATATGTTGTGTCTCTGTTTTCATTTGTTTCTAGGAATTTCTTAATTTCTCCCCTTATTTCTTCTCTGACCCATTCCTCATTCAGCAGTTTGGTGTTCAGTCTCCATGTGTTTATGAGGTTTCTCTGGGTCTTCTTATAGTTGATTTCTAGATTCATTCCATTTTGGTCTGAAAAGACGCAGGGGACTATGTCATATTTTTTGAACTTGCTAGTACTCACTTTGTGGCCTAGGATATGGTCTATTTTAGAGAAGGTTCCATGAGCAGCTGAAAAAAATGTGAATTCAGCTGTAGTTGGGTGGAATATTGTGTATGTGTCTGCTAGGTCCATTTGGTTTATGGTGTTCCTTAGATCTGAGGCATCTTTACTGACCTTTTGTCTTGAATATTGATCTATTGGTGTGAGAGGTGTGTTGAAGTCTTCCAATATTATTGAATTGGGATCTATGTGTGATTTAATGTCACAAAGCATTTCTTTTATGAATGTGGTTGCACCTATGTTTGGGACATAGATGTTGACTGTTGTTATATCCTCTTGCTGGATTGTTCCTTTTACCAGTAAGAAATGACCTTCTTTGTCTCTTCTCATAAATTTAGGTTTGAAGTCTGATTTGTCTGATATCATAATTGCTACTTCTGCTTGTTTTCGAGTTCCGTTAGCATGGATTACCTTGCTCTATCCCTTCTTTAGTTTTTGTATATCTTTATTTATAAGGTGTGTTTCTTGCAGACAGCACATAGATGGATTGTAATTTTTAATCCATTTTGCCATCTTATGTCTTTTGATTGGGGAGTTGAGGTCATTTATATTCAGTGTGATTATTGAGAGATGGGTTTTAATTCCTAACATTTTGAGTCTTAATTTCTGTTTGAGGTAGTGTTTGTTCTTCGCCTAGTTGTTTGTTTGATGGAAATCACTGTTTCTCTGGTTCTAGCATTTCCTTATTATTTCTTCCTTGTAATTAATCTCATCCAGTATTTTCTCTAGTGCTGGTTTGGAAGACATAAAGTCTTTCAGCTTCTGTTTGTCATGGAAGGTTTTTATTTCCCCATCAAATTTGATAGATATCTTTGCTGGGTAGATAAATCTTGGCTGGAAGTTGTTTTCTTCCAGAGTATGGATTATGTCACTCCAGGCCTTCCTGGCTTTCATGACTTGATTTGGAAGGTCGGGAGTGATTCTTATTGGTTTGCCTTTGAATGTTACTTGGTCTTTAACTCTCACTGCCTTTAAGATTCTCTCCTTGGCCTCTATATTAGTCAATTTGATTATTATGTGGCATGGTGAACCTCTTCTCTAACCTTGTCTATTAGGGGTCCTATATGTTTCCTGTACCTGTGTGTCGACCTATTTGTCTATATTTGGAAATTTTTCTGATATTACTTCTCTGAATAGATTATTGAGTCCTTTGGTTTCAGCCTCTATTCCCTCTTCTATGCCTATTATTCTTAGGTTTGCTCTTTTAAGGCTGGCTGAGATCTCCTCAATGTCCAATTCATGCTGTCGAATTGTTTTTTCTAATTTATATACTATGCGTTCATTTTTGGAGAGGTCATCTTCTAAGAGTGAGATTCTGTTTTCCATGTGTTCTAGTCTATTGTTGATGGTCTGTACCCATGCTGTCATTTCAATTATTGCATCCTTTACTTCCTTCAGAGCTTCTTTTTGATTCCTGTTCAGGGTGTCAGATTCATTGTTTATTTGATACTTCAGTCCTTTCAGGCTCTCTCTGAATTCTTTTCAGAAATCCTGTATCATTTCTACTATTAAAGTACTGAATTGTCCTTCTGGCAATCTTTGCACTCTGTGTTGGCGGGTTCTGTTGTTGTGGGAGTTCATTGTTTCATTGCTATTCTTCCTTTTCATGATTTCAGGTTTTTTAAGTTTATACCTTTGTTGCTTTTGGTAGCTCTCTCTGACTCTGTAGGTTCCCTATGTCTAATTTATCTCCCTTTATAGTTTTTTTTTTTTTTTTTTTGCGGTACCGGGGATTGAACCCAGGGGCATTCTACCACCGGGCTTCACCCCCAGCCCTATTTTTTATTCTTTAGTTTTGAAACAGGGTCTCACTAAGTTGTGGAGAGCCTCCCTAAGTAGCTGAGGCTGGCCGCGATTCCAGATCCTCCAGTCACAGCTTCCCAAGTATTGCGATTACAAGCGTGCACCACCACGCCCGGCTCCTTTATAGTTTCTTATCCTGGAGGTAGATAGTTGCTACTAGGTGAGCCTTAAAGGTGAATAGCCTTTATTGAATGGTTATTCTCACTTGCTCAGTATAATGTCCATTTGCAGGCCCAATTCTTGGTCTTCAGTGATTGGGACCCTTGCCTGGTGCCTCTCACTGCCTGTGCAGGTGACCAGTGCTGCTATTGCCCCTCTTACTGCAAGCGTGGGTCTCCGTGGTCTCCACTTGTGCTGTCCCTATGTCTCTCTCTGTCTACACCTATGGCAGGTGTCACCAACAGGGGGCCCTGGGCTTGTGTCTCTCTTTGCCTACAGAAGCGGCGGATGTCGCTTTGACCCAATTCTATGCAAACACAGATCTCCACATTTTCCACAGAGAGGGCTGGTTTCGTCCAATTTTTCCCCAGGTACCATACCTGTATGTCCTGTGGTGATCCCCAGGGACTCTATAAGGGTGCTGTGATCCGCGGGCTGCGAGTCTGTCCCACCCAAATGTCGCCAGGGACTGTCTGCTTATTCACATGTCTATTGTGTTCCACAGCAGACCCCACTCCCACCTCCTCCAGGGCACTCCGCATAGTCTCAGACCCCGCGAGCCCCTGTGGCCGCGCTGGGTGGTCTCCCCCTGGGGCGGTTCGTTGACTTAAGGTCTTGTTGAGTGCTGCTCTTAATCTCTGGGGGGGGGGGCTCAGCCGCTGCTGCATGTTCTGGTCAGGCTTCTGGGCACTGGAGACTCTGCCAAGTGTGGATCAAACTGATGCTCGCTTTTGTCACTGATGCTCTGCAGTGCTGGTTTTAGAAAAGGTCCCTGTCTTCTTTGTTGGTGGCCTGCAGAAGCCGCAATGCTGGTAGCCTCTGGTGTGGTCTGACCAAGATGGCGCCGCTGACGTTTCTGCCGTCCCGGCAGTTCGGGTCTGTGTCGTGCATGGAGCGAGTTGCTGCTCGCCTTCACCACTGCTATTCTGCAGCTGCTGGATTCACAACAGGTCAATGGCATCTCTGTTCGTCTTGTGTAGAAGCCACAATGCTGGTAGCTGCCGGTAAAGTCCTGCCAAAATGGCACCGCTGCAGCCACTTTAGCTGCCACCGTTTTCGCTGATGACAATCTTAAACAAAACATTTTGATTAATTTGAATATGAATGGCAATGAAGCATGTTCTTGTGTCAGAGATTTGAAAACATCTTGACAGGGTACATTATTGGGCAGAATTCATTTAATTTCATTTATTAGGGATACATGTAAGGTTTAATACGTGGGTTAAAAAAAAGCAAACCTGCGTCAGGCGTGGTGTCACACACTTCTAATCCCAATACTTGGGAGGCTGAGACAGGAGGATCACAGGTTCACAGCCAGCCTCAGTGACTTAGTGAGGCCCTCAGCAACTTAGTTTCAGAAACTTATGTTTCAGAATAAAAAATACAAAGGTCTGGGGGTGCAGCTCAGAGGTAGAATGCCCCTGGGTTCAATCCCCAGTACCAAAAACCTCAAAACTAAACAAAAGCAACAAACCCAAGCAAATTTGTTCCAGTATAACCTGAAAGAGGATGTAAAAAAAATGGAGAATTTAGTTGACTTTGATGAATTGACAGCATGTCATTATTTCCAATAAGTAAATAAATAAATGTAAACTTAGTTAGCATTAATAGAAGTACAGTATCCAAATTAATGAGGTCTCAGTCCTGTTAGGATGGTTATTATTAAAAAGATAAGAGAAAAGGGAATCTTTGACCACTACTGAGAATGTCAACTAATATAGCCATTATGGAAACAGTAAGAGGTTCCTCAAAAAATTCTAAGACAAAATGCCCTATGACTCACCAATCTCTTTGTTGGTTTTATACCCAAGAAATCACTACCTTGTACAGATATCTATACTCCCATGACCATTACAGCATTATTCACAACAGCCATGATATGGAAACAACCTAAGTATCTACTGATGGATGGATGAATGGATAAAGAAATTGTGGTATATGAACACACGCACGCGCACACATACACACATACACACACACACACACACACACACACACACACATTGCTTTATCTGGGCAGAATGGCACAGTCCGTAATCCCAATTATTTGGGAGACTGAAGCAGGAGGATCAATCAGTTTAAGGCCAGCCTGGGCAATTTATTGACACCCTGTCTTAAAGTAAAAAATTAAAGGGGTTGAGAATGTAGCTTAGTGGTAGAGTTAGCATGTGCAAGGCCTTGGGTTCAATCCCAATTAGGGAGGGAAAAAAAATTGGTCTTAAAGAAAGGAGATACTGTCATTTGCAGCAGCATGGATGAACCTGAAGGTCATTATGCTAAGTGAAATGAGCCAGATGCACGCACATGTGCACAGATACACACACACACACACACACACACACACACACACATAATCTCACTTACATGTAGAATCTAAAAAAATTCAAATACACAGAAACAGAGAATAGAATAGTCGTTAGCAGGAGCAAGGAGGGGAGGAAATGAGAGATGTTGGCCAAAGGGTAGAAACTTGCAGTTATGTAGGACAAATAAGCCAAGAAGAGATCTAATGTCAAGCATGAGGACTATAGTTAATAACATTGTATTGTGTATGGAAACGTTGCTAAGAGAGTAGAGTTTAGGTGTTCTTACCAACACACACATACATACACACACACGCACACACACACACAGAGCTATATGAGTTGATGGGCCAGGTGGTGGTGATGTAGAAATTGTTTCAGTATATGTATATGAAAGCATCATGCTAGGCATGATGGCACATGCCTGTAACCCCAGCTACTCAGGAAGCCGAGGCAGGAACATCACAAGTTCGAGGCCAGCATGGGCAACTTAGCCAGAGAATGTCCCAAAATAAAATTGAACTAAAAATATAAAAGGATTGGGGATGTAGGGATGTAGCTCAGTGGTAGAACATTAGCCTAGCATGCACAAGACCCTAGGTTCAATCCACAGTACCCCCCCACACAAAGTCATGTTATACACAGTAAACAAATAAACAAATAAAGGAGAGAAAGAAAAAAATAAAGGAGATGATAGTTTCATTCCATTTTCCACTTAGGTATAATCTGGAATATTGTATTTGGATCCAACCATTTTTTAAATAATCATTTTTTGTAAGATTAACTAAAGTATCTCTGCTGTTAGGCCCCTCTAATGCTGAATGGTCTTGAACCCCATCAATTCAGAGGAATCGAAATAAACTGGAAACATGTGGTGAAGATCAAGATTTGAGAAAACATAAGAGAGTGTCTGCTGAAGGAGAGTATGAAGTGGCTAGATCAAGGGAGCGAGCCAGACTGCATTCTGCAGGTACCGGACAATATCTGGATCATAGTCCCTGGGTCTGGATGCAATTTTTAAACCAACTAGTTCTCTTTTTATAGAAATCTTATATTCTCACATTTAAAAAAACAACAACAAATATACTGACAAGTATAAGATAAAATATAGTATTCCTATCATCATCCCCACATCCTAATTTTTGTTTAATATCCTCCATTTAAAAATGCAGAGAAGATGCAGAACTTCTTTAAAGTATTCTGGTCCCTGAAAATTCGGTAGGGTCAAATGCATTAACTGGAAATACCATTTTTTTTTTAAAGAAAGCCCTAATCGAAAATAATAAAGGATAAAATAACTATATAGGCTCTCATACAAAATCTAAACTTTCACCCTGTAAAAAATGATTACAATGTCCTTCAGGCTTGCTATATGCCCCATATAATTGAAATGAATCCAACAAGTAATTCAATATTTCAACAAGCTAGGAACTATTTACTGTAAGCATATAGTGAAATTCTGGAAGACATACTACCATACTTTGAGAATAATTTCATTGAAAATCTTAGTCTAAGAAAACTGCTTTAGCTTCTGGTCAGCACTGATTAAGATGTGAATAATGAAGTGGCTATCCTAAACCTTGGTTTATCTCAACCCATACTGTCATAGGTTTCTGAGGTAAATATAGTTCTTATCTAGTAGTATTCTACTTGTATCAGAATATTGTATTAATTAAAAATTTACTATGTTAATTTTTGTATTGTGCTTATTCTTTGTTTTGCTCACACATGTATCTTTAGTATAAATGTGTTGCTTTTAAGATTTTGTCTCTGTGACTTTTAAAAATAAATTTCAAAGAGTTGTTTCAGAAAAAAAAATGCAGAGAAGTCAGGCGTGGTGGCACACACTTGAAATCCCAGTACTTGGGAGGCTGAGACAGGAGGATCCCAGGCTAAAGGCTAGCCTCAGCAACTTAGTGAGACCCTGGTATCAAGTTTTTGTCAAGTTTTAGCTTGATATTTTTTACTTAAGATATTTGATTACCTTTCCATATTATCCATATACAATGCCTCATCTTTATCAATTGTATAATATTCTGTAACATGTATGTACTGCAGTCTGATATAATTCTCTTTTGAAAATTATAGTATATTTAATGATATTTTAAATTACAAATGATGCCTCAGTTGCCAAGTGCAGCATTGTACACGCCTATAATCCCAGTACTTGGAAGGCTGAGATAGGGGGATCCCAGGCTAGAGGCCAGCCTCAGCAACTTTGTGAGACCCTATTTTAAAATAAAAAATAAAATATGGTTGGGGGTATAATTCAGAGGTAGAGAGCCTCTGGGTTCAATCCTCAGTACCACAAATAAATAAATAAAATATTTTAATGATATTTTCTATGTTTAAATGTTTGGTCCATGTGGAATCTGTTTTGTATTAATGAGTGGAGCAGAAATCAAACCTCATTTGTTGCCAAATAACTAGAAACACATGTCGATGTCATTCATTAATTAATCCACCTCTACTCTGATTATTTGAAGAATTGCCTTTTTTTTTTTTTTTGGTCGTATTGAACACAGGGGCATTATACCTCTGAGCTATACCCACATTCCTATTTTCTTTCTTTTATTTTTGAAATAGAGTCTCACTAAGTTGCTGAGGCTGGCCATGAACCTGTGATCCTCCTGTCTCAGGCTCCCAAGTACTGGGATTACAGGTGTGTGCCACCACACCTGGCTGAAGAATTACCTTTATCATACACTAAATGTGCACATATATTGTACTCTACTTTTAGATATTTTACTCAGTTCTTGCACAATTCCTGGCAGATCTCATATCCCCTCCACACCCCTCTCCACTCTTCTCTTCCATAACATTCCTGGTTGCATGTTTATTTTTCCAGATAACAATTACATATAACAAATAATGTGATCAGATCAAAGCAATATCACCCAATCAACAAAACCACCAATCTCCACCTGACTTTGGCTTTCCTTCCTGTTCAGCAAAAGAAGCGTCTCTGTCCCTATATAATCTCTCTCCACCTGTGTGCTGATCCACATGAAATCCCACATCACTTGTGTTTGCTGTCTCCATTTACCCACGTCCCATCCTTTCTTCAACCACCCACTGGAAGCAGTGTCCACAGAGGAGATTCCTCCATCTATTGGAGGTTGAACTAGAAGAAATCCAAGGACCCTCTTTACTAGAAGGGACTATTATTTATATTCCCATTACAAGTCTCTGCCAGTTTGATGCATCCTAAGAAATTAAATCAGCCCAAATTTTGCCTCGCCAGAGATCCTGAGGGTTCTGAAACTGAGCAATTTCATGGTAAAGTCCAGACTCCATTCATGTCTTCCAGTTCTGCCCTATGAGTTACAACTTCTTTCATTAAATAAATCTATAAAACTGGATTCTCCTGGGGCTCAACTTTTCTGAAATACTTTACTAAGGCACCATGAAACAGAGGGTGTTAAAAATCCAAAACTACTTGATATTTTTCTTAAGAAATCAGATGACAAAGCTGAACAGCCAACAGGTTTTGCAAGATGTTACTTGTCTCTGCAAGTTACTACTTTCAAATAGGCTAAATCAAATAGTGTGAAGCTCTATTGAGGAAGTTTTGTCCAAAGTTGTTACCACTGACCTGCAAACCTGGAATTTTTTTTAACTGCCTCCAAAACCTTGAAACATTAATGGAGAGAGAAAAAAGAAGAGCAAAAGGGAAAGTAATAATGATAGTGAGCCTTGCTTGCTATTATCTTCATTTGAAAGACATGATATTGTTTGCCAAAGGTCCAAGGCTGTGGCGCTAAACCACAATTCTAGATAGCTCAGCAAGGCTGACCAGAAAGCAGCCGTGTGCTTCTTTGTTCCAGGGCTTTATGGAAAGGAATCATTTCATAGCTTGTATGGGTTCTGCAAAGGCCTCAAACTAGGAAGTGTAAGGTGACCTGTGGGAGGTGTGCAGGGGTCACTTGAATGATAGGAGATGTCTCTTCAGGCTGGTGGATTACACTGAGTAGTTCTGACAATGTGGCTGCACTCTGACCTGGCCACTCAAGTCCAGGGCTCTTTTGAGCAGAGAAAGAGATGCGGAAGCTGCACTCGTGTGTCAATCCAAAATTCAAGGAGAAAAGAGTTTACCCAATTCTCAAATAAATAAATAAATAAATAGGAAGAAAGAAAAAAGTGTTACACATTTTAATGTAGTCAATACTGTTTTCTACAACACAATCTTCTCTTAGGAAAACACAGATTTCAGCCACTGTCAGCAGCCTAGGAAGCCCCATCAAGCTGCCTGGCTTCCTAGCATTTCTAGAAGACTATTCCAAGTTTGGGATGGCATTTCCTTATGTGAATACCACAGGCTATGCTTTTTAGACACAGTCGAAATGATAAGAAATCCTCTTCAAAACTCCTGTAAACAGAGACAGCATATGCCTGACACAATGAGAGAGGAGCTTGCTTTTAAATGTTCAGTGATTTTTCATTTCAGGAAAATTTTTTTTTATTTCAGGCCAATTCAATGTTCATTAAATGTTAATGTCTATTCCAGAAGAAACCCCGTCTTTCCTTCTCCATCTTCATCACTGTGTCTCCCAACATTCTGGGGACTCAGCTCCTTTCCCTTTTGTTTTAAATTTACCTCCCAACTTTAGTTTCATCACTTATAAAATAGGGATAACATTACCCTCTCTCATACTTCAAAGGGATACTGGAGGAAATTAATTAAGATAATTTATGCAAAAACACTTTAAAGAACTTTAAAGTACCATACAAATACAAAACACTATTATCACCTAGGACCTGGATTTAGATCTAGACCATTTTTTCTATGTGTGGGATTTTGTTTTTAACCTGAGTTCGCTATAGAGAAAGGAAAGAGGTACAAGGAATAAATGACCCATTTTAAGTTTTAGCCATCCTTAAGATATGACTTTTCTGTGGAAAGGAGAATGTGATGCATGACATGCAGTGAGATTTTTTAAGTATGGCTTTTAGAAATTATTCTCACTACTTTTTAGGCATATCTAGATGGGATATATGTACATAAAGTTAGTAAATTTCTCAGAATTTAATTATAAAGACTGTGAAACGCAGGGGTTGGTAGAAAATGTTTCCTAAGAAGTGCTTCCAACTGAAAAAAAATCCGAAAATATCATGTTTGCATAAAAAGCATTGCTTGAATTCTTCTACCTTCTAAACATTGCTGTCTGTTTCAAATGTGCAGGCAGAATTAGAAATCACCTTATGGAGAAACCCTCAAGAGGTTATCATCAAATTAATTGATTTACTGATTTTAACAACTTTCACTTGGTATTTAGAATATTTTTTCATCATGATTTGAGTATAAATTATAATTACACAAAAAATTCAGCCCCAAGAAGAATTTCAGAAATAATCCAGCTTATCCTCTTGCATTATTATACTGAGGATTGAACCCAGGGGCATTCTACCTCTGAGCTGTATCCCCAGCCCTATTTTATTTTTTATTTTGAAACAGGGTCTCACTAAATTGCCGAGGCTGGCTCCGAACCAGCGATCCTCTTGTCTCAGCCTCCCAAGTACTGGAATTATAGTCATGAGCCACCTACCTGGCTATCCTTTCATCTTACAGAACAAAACACAGACTCAGAGATGTGAAGTGATTTGACCACAGGCACACAGCTAGTCCAGGTGGAAAAGATGAGGACTCCCCTCTTCTGGCTTGTATCCTGTGACTTGTTCCACCCCAGGCCACCTTAGCCCAGGGTAAGAAATATTTAATCAAGGGCTAATGACAAAAGACAATGGAGACATATTGTATTTCTTGTTCGGATTTCTTCCCATATCACGGCAGCACCTAGGAACTGGGATAATTATACTGTGAGGAGACATGTGACAGGGGAGCAAACACCTCCTCTGATTCCTAGCCCTCCGTCAAGCACAGAGGATGTGGCAAATTGCTACCTGTAGGCTCTGGAGGCAGGCAGGAGAGGTACGTTCCTCCCGCAAAGCAACAGTCTTGGCAGTTCCTTTGTGGGACATAAAGCTACGATTTGGGAAGATTTTGGGGGTAGGTTGGAAAGGGAGGACCCTTTGCCTCAGGTCTCTGGCTTAAATCATTCTTATTCTAGTTCCTGTCAAATTAACTTGAGCCACAAACAACTCCCTCCGCTGGGAGCAGAGAGGCTGGGGGGAATGAGGTTGATCCTCTGTGACTTAAACTCTTTGGGTTCTCTATTATCTAATTCAGCTTCTCTCTCCGTAATGAAGATCAAATTATAGCCAGGATTCTGGTTTGCTGAGAAGAGCAAGAGATCACAGGGACCTATCATTTTACAGAGGACAATACCAGCAATTTCTGGATGAAGCTGGCGGCCAAGTCAAGTAATTATTTCGATCAGCCACCACTGGCTCTTTGGGGCTGGAGTGAGCTAGTGGGACTTTAGAAAGAAGACACAGCGCTGTGGTGGCATCCAGTCTCCAGGTGGACAACCACTGCTTCTCACAGCTCTCTCAAGCATGTTCTCTTCAGTCATAATATTTTCCTAAAATTCCAACATGTTGCATGAAAAGAAAAGAAAAAGAAACCCCACCGCATTCAGAAAAAAATGTTAATTTTCCACTTAAAGACATTAGAAGGAAACCTGCTTTCCCCCCAATAAGGAGTCATTATAACATTTTCCCTCCCTTCCTTCCTTCCTTCCTTCCTTCCTTCCTTCCTTCCTTCCTATCTTCCTTCCTTTCTTTTTTGCTGTACTGGGGATTGAACCCAGGGGCATTCTACCTCCAAGCCCCACCCCCACCCCTATTTTTTTTTTCTTTATTTTGAAATAGGGTCCCACTAAGTTGCAGAGGGCCTCACTAAGTAACTGCGGCTGGCCACGAACCTGCGATCCTTCTGTCTCAGCCTCCCAAGTACTGGGATTACAAGTGTGCGCCACCATGCCAGGCTCCATTATAACATTTTCTATGTTAAATGTTTGGAAATTGGTCTTATATCCCTTCTAGTAATTGCAAAGTTTCTGGTCTAATTTTGATCTGTCTTTGATCCATCTTGAGCTGACTATGCAGGGTGAGAGACTGGGTCTAGTTTCATTCTTCTATGTATGGATGTCAACAGACAAATTGACAATGAAAATGTGGTATATATGCACAATGGAATTTTACTTAGCCACAAAGAACAACAAAATTATGTAATTTGCAGGAAGATGGATGGAACTAGAAAAGAGTATGCTAAGTGAGATCAGCCAGTTGCACAAAGTCAAGGGTTGAATGTTTTCTCTCATACATGGAAACTAGAGAGAAAATAGGAAAAAAAAGAGACTTTAGAAAATTGAGGAGAGAGACCAGTAGAATAGTGGAAGGGGATAGAAGGAGGAGGTGGAGGGGAAAGGGAAGAACTGATGAAAGAAAAAGTTCAAGTTTTGCTGTGCCCGTGTGTGAAGCTATCACTACCAATCTAGCTGTTATGTATGGGGAGGGGTGGTTACCGGGGTGAGACCTGAAGGGAATCACACCAAGACCTGTGTGCATGATAGTTTGTATGACTTCGGACCTCACTAAGGTATATAATTACAACACACCAATATTGGCATAAAAATAAAATTAAATGAAATGAAAATTTAAAAAATGTTTGGAAACTTTTGTTTGCAAGGTAACAGGTGGCTTATTTAAGAAATTATAATAAAATTTTGTGCCAGTTAGGAGAAGAGGACCTGTGAAATAGCCTATCAAATCAGATGCCTAAAGAAATTGAGTTCACTGTTCTTTCCTAAACAGTATCTCAGTATTTGTGTTGCCTTCTGCAGAAAGAAGTATGGTCAATGGATAGAAAATAAATGTGGGCTGGGTGTGGTGGCACATGCCTATAATCCCAAGACAGGAGGATCACAGATTAGATATTCGAAGTTAACTTTAGCAACTTAGCGACTCTCAGCAACTTTGCGAGACCCTGTTTCAAAATAAAAATAAAATAGGGTGGGGGTGTAGCATAGGGGTAGAATGCCCCTGTGTTCAAACCCCAGCACCATAAAAGAAAAGAAATGTGGATTCTGGTTGCACATTAGGAAGAATCTCCTAATCATTCATGCTGTCCAAAGATGTAAGGAGCTTCACTGAAGGTCCTGGGGCTTCCATGTCTGTAAAGAGAAGGGGATGAAGCTGAGATGGGGCAGCGTGCAATATGGCCTCTCAATGCCATTGCAGAAGTTTTGAAAATCCTTTGCTTTATTGCTAAGAAAAATTTCTCTATGTCCATATCTTTTATAATTTAAAAATCATGGACTCTTAGAAATGCATATTCAACATCTATCCAAATACAATAAGGGAAAAAATGAATCCAAAAACAATGGCTTTAGAAAGAGGGTTTTTATTTAAAAAAAGTCTCACCCATGCCTCCATTCTTTCAGGGGAATATTCTAAAATGATTCAAAGTTGTGAATAACGACTGAGCATTGAGCCTCACTGTCTTTGGTCAGTGATGGCCTTGAGGTGGGGGTGCCACCCTTTACCCGAGAACAGTCACAGTCACATTCTCCTGCGATGGAAATAGTCGACGTGGGCAACCAACCCCTTTGCCATGTTTCCGCAAAGCAGTGTAAATGTTACTAGGTCACAATGGAGCAGACAAAGAGAATTTGACAAGCAATCTGTTTATTCTTCAGATTATAAAACTCCTTTCAGAGCCACATTAAAGTCATATGCACTCGGCCAGGAGAAAGGAGCCATCACTTGGTAACAGAGAGAATAGAGGCGTTCAGACAATCAGAAGGATAGCGAGTGGCTCCCTCTGCCCCACAGGTGGTGACAGATAGTGGAAGTTCTTCGTCAAAGGCCAGTACCACAAATGCAAAGCACGAAAGTGGTATGGAGAGAAAAATTCATATAGGCCAAAGATGGGCAAAGTGGCCTTCAACATTTTTAAGTCCCATATTATATACATGGGAGCAAAGCGAAACAATAGAAAACTTTCTGATTATTACAATACCATAGAACATTGTAAAGATGTTGTATATTAAATTGCACATATCCAAAGAAACTCTATGTGTGTGTGTGTGTAGTGTGCTGGAGATGGAACCCACAGGCATTCTACCTACAAGCTATACCCCCAAGTCCTTTTTATTATTTTGTTTTGTTTTGTTTTGATACAAGGTCTCCCTAAGTTGCTGAGGTGGTCCTTGAACCTGTGATCCTCCTGTCTCAGCCTCCAAAGTAGAGGGATTACAGGCATGCACCACCATGCTCAACTCACAGAAACTCTAAAGTATCCAAAATACACCTTTGCCTTTGAAGTTAGAAATTGGGCTGGCATTTAATTTAGGCTTTTGTGAAATACCTCCAATAACTGCTATTTCCGGTGCATTTTACAACTGTCTTTCTTTGTCATGCTCTCTGTCTCTTTGCCATACCTCTCCCCACATCTGTCCTCTCTGCTTGGCAAACATGTCTTCTCTTGCATTTCCTACAAGAACTCCATCTTGTCATTCACATTGTCGCTCAAAGGTCCCTGTTCTGCAGAGGCAACTTTAGTTGATGCCCACTTTCTTCTTTCCTTTGGTATCTGTCTCTTTTCTTCATGGAACTTGCCACATTTTGAAATAATATTTGCATTCAGTGTTTTCTTAGTATCTCAGTCCAAAAAAACTCCTCGGGACCAGAAACTTCATCCTTCGTGTTTCCCCCTTGGTCTCCAGTGTCCAGCACGGTACTCAAAGAAATGTCTTTGCATAAATAAATAAATGTCATAGTGAGATCAGAATGGTAAAAAGCAAGAATGGCGTTCAGCACTGAGTGTGCATGCTGGTGGCGCCTGCCACTGCCTCCCAGGCCCCAGCAGGTCTGAGCTGGCCTGGCTGTTCTGGATCAAGAGTGCAGGGTAAGATGGCACACTTTTCTGATGGCAAATGACTTCTAAGGATCCAAACAGTTCAGTATTTTGGTTCCCCTGCCCAGCAGGTCACTCACCCACTGCCCTGAGGAGACATCAGGGTGGGGAGTGACGAAAAGAGCAGAGGACTCGAGAGTCGTCTCCACCTGCCCAACAAAATAAGCTGTTTTCTTTTCAGAGAAATTCTTTATTAAGTAGTACATAGCAGGCAAGTAAATAAAAGTCTCTAAACCTAGAGCTGCATGCTGCTTTTTCAAGGAAGCATCTTGATTGAGGGGCCTTCGGACCAGTCAGAAACCAGCCCTGGGTGCCTCTTTGTCCAGAAGTTACCACAATTGAAATTTTACGTTTATGGCTGTGAGTATTTGTTTAATAGCTGTCTCTCCCAAATGGACTATAAGCTACCTGAAGGTAAGGTTGTTGTCTTAAAGTTGTAACTATTTTTTTTTGCGGTACTGGGTATTGAACCCAGGGCCATTCTACCTCTGAGCTACACCCCCAGTCCTATTTTTTATTCTTTATTTGGAAACAGGGTCTCACTAAATTGCGGAGGGCCTCACTAAGTAGCTGAGGCTGACCGCGAACCTGCGATCCTCCTGTCTCAGCCTCCCAAGTACTGGGATTGCAAGCGTGCACCACCACGCCCAGCTAAGTTGTAACTATTCAATAATAATAACAATAAAATAGTACTACTTATTGTCCAGTATATTTTAGTGCTTTTGTATATATTCACCTCTAACATCACTTCTATAAAGTAGACCTCTCTAGATCTATTTTACAAATGAAGAAACTGAGACCCAGAGAGGCCAAGCAACTTGCTCAGGATCATGCAGGTAGGCAGCAGAGCAGGGATTTAAACATGCCATTGCCTGGCTTCAAGTATGCTCTTTCCACTGTGTCTCCACACAGACCTCCAGCTGGAGACCAAACTGTCAGGATCAGTGACATAATTTGCAGGATCCAATGTGAAATTAAAGTGTAGGATCCCTTGTTCAAAATATGTTAAGAATTTTAAGACTACAACAGAGGAATGATGAGCCAGGCCTGAGGTCTTGCTGAGTGGGAGGCTCTGTGCTGCACAGGTCCCTGTCCCATGCAGCTGGTCCTGTGAACCATTTAAGGTTGTCTAAAAGGGACAGAATGATCAAGGGACCTCACCTCTTGCCAGTTCTGAGGATCTGCATGGTGGACCAGTGGGGGCAAGGGGGCACAGGATAGTGGTATGGGGAGAAGCCAGGGGAAGGGACACAGAAGTAAAGCAGATCCTCCCAGGGACTGGAGCCACTAGGGGCTGTCATCAACAGGAGGGGTCAGGGAGTCTAATATGCTGGAGCAGCCCTGGCCAGGGCTGGAGTCTCACACCACGGCCACCAGCACCCACCCTTCAGTTATCCCTGACACAGGTGTCCTGGGAAACATGATAGGCAACTGTGACATAAACACACAAATATTTAAACAGAGCGAAGAGAGAACATTCCCATGTGAAACCAAATAAGAAACATTTGCTGGTAAAAACTCAAGTTACATGTAGGCAGAACCAACAAAACAGGCCCTTTCCAGCCTGGTTTCAGTGACTGTCACAGCCAGGAGAGAAGAGCAGGGCAGGGACAGAAGCAGGCTTTGGGGAGGATGATTAGTGACCTCTTATCAAAATTTATGTATTTATTTTTATAGTAACACAAAAGTCATATGGGTTAGTCCAAAAAACTTGAAAAACAGAATCACAGTGAAAAATAAAAAAAACAACAACACTCAAACACTCAGAATTCTACAACTTAAGGATAACCATGGTTAATTTGACCTTTTGGTACCTATGCTTTCAAACTATTATTACATATCAGCATGCATACATAAATCATTCTTTTCAAGCATTTTTTTAATGTTAGCAAAGTATCATGATTTCCTCCCTCACTGAATATTATTTGGTGTGATTTCTGAATGGTTGCATAGTGGCTCATTAAAGAAATCTTCTATGATGTTTCCTTTTTTCTTGGTGTTTACAACTAATGTTCACAAAACATCTTTTGCAAATAAACACATGTTCACCAGTTTATTATTTATTCTTGCCATTTCTCAGAAGATACTTTCCTCTGGCATGACATTTTCTCTGTTGCCACTCTCAGCAAAAGTCATGAAAAGAGTGTTAATGATCCTGACATTGCACCTGGGCAGATCACCTTCTTCATGCTTCTAACACATCGTAGGACTTCCCCTGCGCATCTTCTATGGCACGTTACACCTTCCACCTTCTTGTTATTTATTCTGTAACTGGATATTCCTCAAAGGAGAGGGCACATGAGATGCACTGGTCCCTGCATCCTGCAGGGCCTTGTCCAGAAGAGGTACTCCATAAATGTTTACGCAAGAGCTGAACAAGTTCCTCAGGTCCTGTAGCTCCAATCCCCTGCCAGCTTTCCCCCATAATTGATGTGACATTTCCTTCACAGTTGAGAGATTGCAGTTTGGGGACATATCCTGAGAGGGTCAGTTAGTTGCTTTGATACATCCACCACCAGATGATTAGAGGTGGGTTTTGAGAAATTAAACAGGAAAAGTGGTTTAGGATTTCCTAGGTAGGTACAGAAGAATTCAGAAGTTGAGGTTTATACTAGAATCTACACTCTCTAGAAATGACTTGATATTTTACACTCAAAATTAATTACAATTTTTATATTCAGGGAAGCATCGCTAACAGAGAAGCTTTGCCACGCTTCCTTCTTTAAGGCATTCAATGTCATATAAAAGAGGGTGGGGGATAATATAAGCGCAAATGGTGATAAAACCCTAGTTGTAAACATTTTCTTAGCTTATTCTACTCCTCTCAAAAGATCACCTTCAGCTTTTCCCTACTTCAGCCTTGAAATCTACTCAGCTGCTTTCAGCTGTTAAAAGTGTTAAATCACATTCTATCTCTTAGAAGTAATAACAATTTTATTTTGAATGAACTTTCCTAAGTATTCTGTATGAATCCATTTCAATGAACCCTCTGTCCCCTGTATTACCTCCCACGAGGTGCTACACAATGTGCAGTCCTACTATGCGCTAGGCTGATGTTGGGAGCTGGTGTGCTTTTTGGAAGGAAAGCCAGTCCTGTGCTTTTTTCGTGAAACATTCAGAGTGATGGGAGAGACGGGTCAGTAGGCCAATGCCTGGTGGGCACCCTCTCCCACGTGGTCATAATGAACCCACTTCTGCTCTTTCTCGGTGATGGAGAGGGCTTACTCAGCATTTTGTAAACAAATATTTTACTTATTTTTTTTAAGTAGACGAGTTTGCACCATTCGCTAAAACAAAAAGAAATACTACTCAGTACATTAAAAGTAATTAGGTAAACAAATCAGATTTCTCTAGTTAATACATCTCAGGAGAACAGAGTGTGATACAGTTCCTACCTGTGACAAACCCAGACCCACAGGCTCCCAGCCTCCCTTCTCAACAGGAGATGGCTCAGCACAGGCTCAGAGGCTTTCAGGGCATCCCAAGCAGTCCTGGGACCCCAGTCACTCTGCTCTCCTTAACCCTGAACTTCCCTTCCCCAAAACCTCCACAATGAGGAGGCCTCACAGTGTAAGAAGAGTTGGCAAAGGTCTAGCTTTGAATTTTGGCTCAGCTATTTATTAGTCTCGGGTGTCCAGTAGGTTACATCACCTCTGCACATTCCCAAATGGGGAAGAGCCTGATACCCACTCAACGTGAAGTGATAATAACAATGATGCAATCACACTAGGGAGTGGCTGCGAGCAGCTAGTCTGTGGCCACACAGCTTGGGGTCAAATCTCTTTTGCTATTACAAACTCTTTAACCTTGGGTAGGTCATTTCAGTTTTCTGGGCTTTGAATCCATCAGTTTAAAAAGGGCATAAAAATAGTACCCATCTCGTAATTGCTTAGAATAGTGTTAACTCTTGATTAGATAGTTGCTGCTAGTAGAAGTCATAGTAGTGTGGGTGGAGGGTGAGAGTTATAATAGTCTGTGTCCAATAGCAGCCCCAGATCCTGTCTGCTTATATTTAATAACCTCTGGTTAATTTTATTAGGATTTGAAACCCCTTGCATCTTCCCAAACTTAGTAATGATACCAACATTTATGGAGCACTTCCTATGTGTCTGTCAGATACAACTCTAAGGAGGTCAAAAACATTGGCTCACTTAATTCTCACAACAATGCCAGGAGGTAGATACTCTTATTAGCTCCATTTTACAGGGAGGGCAAGTGAGTTGCAGGGATAGTGAATGACTTGTCCAAGGGTACACAGTTAACAGGAGGACTGGCTTCCGGCCCACATATTAACTCTCAACTGATAAGACCAACTCAGCCCTGTGCATTGAGGAGTTAATTCTACTGGGGCTTGGTTTCCTTCTGTGAATAGCCAATAGCTATGGAATATTATCTGTGCTTCCAAATACCAGCTGCACTGTATAACTGTAAGGTGCTGTTCTAAAAAGCATTCACAAAAATGCCCAGAGGTCTTGCCACTGAAGATCAGGGTATTTTGAGAGTTGGGCTGAGCTTTCCTCTCTGGCCCCTGTGTTGGATAAGAGGGAGTGCTCCTGTTTGCATTAGCCAAAGATGGATTGCAAACTATTATCTTACCTTGTTATCTGAGCTGCTGGTGCACAAGGAAGTTTCCTTTGCTAATGGTTGAACTGCTCTTCAGATAAAGGCCTCCCCTGGATCTCTGCAGCACTAATTAATCAGCTGTTAAAACAGTCGTTGATAAAGACAGGCTTACTTAAAGTTCGAATTGCCTGCAATCAGAGATAACCAGCTAGTCCCTTTTGGCAGTGAGATATGAAAACAGGAGAATGATCAGTTATCAAAATGAGCATGGCACTCAAATGAAAAATGTGGTTCAGAAAATAGTGAAAGCAACATTCAAATTGGGGAAAAAACTTAAACATATAATTATTTCTTTAAAACCTGTGCTGGCAAAGTGAAAATGGCAAAAACCACACACACACACACACACACACACATGTATTAAAACACGACCTATGCTGGAGCTTCAGGGGAAGTCCAGTGAGCAGAGCTGGAGCACGTCTCATGAACATGGTCACATACGAGTGTGAGACGTCTTACCACCATTGCCCTTTGATGCCTCCTTACTTGGCCAACACTGATTTATTTTATTTTATTGGGAGGGGTTACTGGGGATTGAACCCAGGGCATTCTACCTCTGAGCTACACCCCCAGCTCTTTTTATTTTTATTTTGAAGCAGGGTCTCACTAAGTTGCTGAGTCTGGCCTCAAACCTACGATCCTCCTATTTCATCCCCTACTGGGATGACAGGCATGCGCCACTGTGCCAAGCTCTGATTTATTTTTTATTTGTATTTATTTGTGGGGTTTTTGTTTTGCTTGCAGTGCTGGGGATCAGACCCAGAGCCTCATGCATGCTGGGCAAGTACAGCATCATTGAGCTAAAACTCCAGCCCAACACTGATTTTTAAAAGGTAAATTAAAAGGTTGATTTTTCTCAGAGGCAAAGGACATTATTTAAAAATTTGTTTTTAAAAGAAATCACCTGAAAAAGTGAGCATATGATAGATGAACAGGAAATAGACTTCCCTGAGAAAATTTCTAGATGACCTGGGGGAAATAAGCATGTAAATTGGTTTGGTCAGTAACAGTGTGTTGAGAGGAGAAAAAGGACCTAGCTGACATGGACGTGGATGGAGGGCCAGTTCTCCCCGGGAATGAGAATTAGTGAGGCCCAGGTGGGTAGAGACCTGAAGTATGAAACATCTGCCACCCCCCCACACACAACACCCCCAACAACCCACTTGTCTCTAAAATTTAGGTTTCAGAATGTGAGGAAATTTTGAAAAAAAATTTCATATGCACCCAAATCTGAATTATAAGCAAAAAATTTATAACTTGAAAAATAAATCATAACAAGGACATGAACTTTCCCAAGTTCATGCTTGGGGAAACTATTGTTTGCACCATTCCATACATTGTTATTCTGAATTTGGTTTCATGAACTTAGTATAGTGAAACAGAAATATCAGTGTCTGGAATCTGGCAACGTAATTATGGAATAATTACTATAAAAACTAATAATCAATGTAAATTGAGGTAAATAATCTCTTGGAGCCTCGGTTTCCTCATCTGTAAAATGGATGAGCAGAGTGGGAAGGTCACCAAACTATATTACTTCTGATGTCTCTTTCAAGGCTAGCATCCTGTAATTCTGGACTTCACCATGAGTCATTGTATCCAAATGCTATACATTTTATTGTTGATTTCAAGCCTCATATCTAGGAACACCCCAAAAGTTCACAAATGCTTAGGTCCTAGGAAGCAATGTTAGCTATAAAGCACAACTACAAATGTGCAAAGCTTTCAGAAAACCTCCTTGGAAGTTCTGATTTTCAAAACCCAATGGTAACCTGTAATAACATTTTGACAAAATTCCTTCTTACATATTTACACAATGCTGTCACAATGGGCATTAGATATCACTGAATTTCCATGTCAGCAACCCAACTTTGCATGCTTGAAGTTGCTTTCTGCCATCCGGATGCTTTTATCCCATGTCAGCTGATGGCTATGTGATGGTACTGCCGCAGTACCCAAGTGTTCCACAGAATCACACGGAAGCCAATCATTATTATTGTTGTTTTAGAATATCACAGTTCAGGAAATGGCCAGTGCTTGTGTTGGGTGGTGAGCCAACCAGAGTCTGAGATCAGAGCACCCCCAGGCTCTGAGCGAGCCCGGGCCTTCTGTTCCGCATGCTGTCTGTGAGTCATGTCCCTCTCACTTGAAATGCAGATAATAATAGCCCAACCCCTGTCAGCGCACTGTCGACTGTGGTTCAGATGCCGCTCACCTGATCTAAAAAGCAAGTGGGCTCAGAAAACTGGTACATAAATTCAGGGAGCTATTATTATTTTTATTATTGTTATTATTATTATTATTATTATTATACATGATAAATTCTTTGCAACCTGAGAAAGAACCAACCATAGCAAGTTATAATGAGGAAAGAAAAGACCCCTTAATTCTTTACCAAGAAAGTAGCTTCTGAGAAAATAATCTTGGATTATTTCTCCAAGATTGACAATGGAGAACCTGCAAGGTAGGGCTCTATGCCTAACAACAGTTAAAACACAATGAGCATTTACCATATGCCAGGGATTACACTGCAAGTTTTCAAACAGCATCTCCTCTATTCTTCTCAAAAATCCTTCCAGGGAGGTATTACCAATATTTTATAGATGAAAAAATGAGGCACAAAGAGGTCCTGGTGGCCAAGGTCACACAGCTGGTAAATTGCAGCTGGAATTTAAACCTGGGTGAGCTGGCTCCAGAACCCACACCTACACTCAGTGAAGTTAAGAAAAAGAAAAGAAAGTGCAATAATTTGCCTAGGGTGGCAGATTTAGCAGCCCTAAGCACATCTTCCTGAGGCAGGGATGCTCGGTAACCGACATTGGCGCCTCCACATGGTTTCTCCTCCTCAATATCCATTATCCTGATGGGGAGGTGAAGGGAGTCGACAAGATAATTCCACCTTCCTCATGAGCCTGAGGATGATGTGGTGAGCTTTCTGCAGAAGAAGAGAAAGAGAAGGAAAGGAAAATTGTCAGGGGAAGGGAGAAGTTCCACACCACGAAGCTACAATCAGGAAACTTGGTTCTGTCAAAAGCTCCATCACCTCTTCTTCTGTCTTCTCTCACCGTGTCCCAGCCAGTGGCCTTCCAGCACCCAGTGTCATGCCTGGCACATAGTAGGTATTTAAGAAATGTTAGTATCAGCCAGGCATGGTGGCGCATGCCTATAATCCCAATACTTGGGAGGCTGAGACAGGAGGATCGCAGGTTCGAAGTCAGCCTTGGCAACTTAGCAAGACCCTCAATAACTTTGGGAGAACCTGTTTCAAAATAAAAAATAAAACAGGGATGGGGGTGTAGCTCAGAATGCCCCTGGGTTCAATCCCCAGTAGCCCCCCAAATTCCTCCCTCTTTTCCTCCCCTTCAAGTCCCTTTCTCCCATCCCTCTCTTCCCTTGCACTGTGCTGTGGGCACAAGGACTGAATACACATAAGTAGACTCATCTAGATTCTTATATGATAGCTAGTGGTGGGGAGGGGCATCTTCTACCAGTGAATTTACATCTTGAAGCTAAACAACAGGCCCTTTCCTTTCATTCCTGCAGCACACCTGTCAAATGGATAATCTCCATCAGGGACTTGGAATGGCCGTGTCTTCCCAGGCTATTGTAATTCTCACTCATACTTGCAAATAGATGACTCTTATCCTGATGCCATGCTCAGTGCTGGTGCACTGTGCTGCATGGTGGATTCCAGAAATGCCACTGGGACTGTGATTGCTGGGAGGCACGGCTGGGAGCAATGAGCTGTCTCTCCTGGACCAGGCCAGGCTTTCTAGATACCGGAGGGGGAATGTTTTCTCCTTAAATTCAATGCCTTAGACTCCACCCATTCACCAATTAAATACCAAAGAAATCTGCCCTTGTAAAACTACAGAGTCCAGGTCCCACTTGCTGGGTTTGTTTCCTGGGCCTAGACCTTCTGGAGGGTTTTCTTTGCATTGTTTTTTACATCTTTGCTCCTGGTGACTAACAACAAGAGAAGAGTGAAGCCAGGTCTTTTGTTGTTGCTGTTGGTACTGAGGGTTGAACTCAGGGGCATTCGACCTCTGAGCTACACCCCCAGCCCTTTCTATCTTTTTTATTTTGAAACAGGGTCTCACACCTGTGATCCTCCTGCTTCAGCCTCCTAAGTACTGGGATTACAGGTGTGTGCCTGGTAAATGAAGCCAAAACTTCACAGGATTCCCTGAATCTGGCTGGTGTGTCCTTATTCCCAGGCACCTGCTTCAACAGAAGGCCCGCGCTGCCCTGGTCTTCCATGCTGCTCAGGGCAGCATGCTCTTCTAATGGGTTTGGGCTTGGAGGTATGTGCACATGTGTATCTGCTCATGTCCAACAAAGTATTTACTTGTTTTTTTTCACTTTTATCTAAATGCTTAACTCAAAGAAAAGAAAACCCAAGAACCTGTTTTATGTCAGGGTACAGAGAGAAAAAGAAAAGGTCTTATTGAGAACAAAAGCCTTTTGTTACCAAGGTGTCTTAATATTAGCGTAATGACTTCAGAGAATGAGATAAGGGAAGGGAAGGTAAGATGGGGTAAGATAAGATAAGACTAGGTGGCAACATCACCAAGTAATACAGTGCTAAAGTACAAAAGGCAAACACACTGAAAATGATTGAATCTAAAGAGAAACTGTAAATGTACCCCTGGTTTTAAATGGGCCCGATGTCATTCTAGTCTATGCCACAGAAATTCAATAACTGACTGTATAATCTCCAGAAAGACCTGTTCTTCAGAATGCTGCCGGAGGAAGCATGGGCTTGGGATGCCTTATTTTGCCTCTGCTGTTATAAAGAGGCTACTCCCATTGGCAAGAAATGCACCAACTCCCATTTTGAGACGATGCTTTAATTCTTCCAAATGCCGTGTCCCTTTAGTAGAGGCTTTTCCAACTTATGTCTAAAAGGTCAGTGACATATTGCAAAAGGAAAATCAGTCATACTCCACATTGAGGAATGCATGTGCCCCAACTTCTGTTAGTGCGTTCTTCCCCTCTCCCTGGTGAAGGAGTGTAGGAGACAGGGTAAGGTGTCTTTTTGATGTATACTGATATAAACATGTCTACTTTATTTACCTCAATGCTGATCTTGAATGCAGAAATTTATTTCTATTTTAATTAATTACTTATTTTAGTGGTGCATCTCACAGAAACATTTATTCATGCCACATGGTAAATGGTGCTTATACAAAAGTTTAGTGATGTTCCATGTTTCTATCTAACACAGCTTGTTTAAATTTACCAGCAGACTGAAATTCCTCTCATGTATACTCAAGTAAGATGGTTAATGGTGAACATGAGCAGGTGCAGGACTCAAATCTTTCAAAGCTTTACTTCTATTGCCAGCACTCCTGATTTAATAAATGATAAAGCTCATCAATAAGATGGGGCATTAGGTATCTCAGTCCATTCGGGCTGCTATAACAAAATACCTTAGACTAGATAATTTTTAAACAACAGAAATCTATTGCTCACAGTTGTGGATGCTGAGAAGCCCAAGATGAAGGCGTCAGTAGATTCAGTGTCTGGTGTCTTCGTAGATGGCTCCTTCTCACAGTGACTTTGCATGGTGGAAGGGAGGATGGGTTCCTTCTAAGGGCACTAATCTCATGACCTAATCATCTCCCAAAGCCCCACCTCCCAGTACTACATTGGAGATGAAGTTTCAGCATGTGAATGTGGGGGACGCAAGCATTCAAGCCATAGCAGCAGGGCTTGAACTCTTTGTTCTCTATGTCGCTGCAGCCACTGAACTTCATTACCTAAAATGTGTCTTGAAAACTATTCTTGCCAAATGTTTGTCTGTTTTTCATTAAGTAGGAGGGTAAACCTAGTTCCTGTTACTCCATCTTAGCCAGAAGCAGAAGCGTAAAGGATCTTTTGAAGAACTGTCCCATCTCCGACAGACATCTTTATAAATCCAGATATGACTAAAGCACAACTCCCTTCTTCTTCTCTCCTTTACTTTCTTTATAGCCTGAGAACATAAAAGGAAGGACCCCATCATCTCAGCAGTCTAGTAGCCATGAGCATTCTTTTGATGATACTTCATGTGAATCGGGAACTAACGTTCACTTAGTATTGACTAAGTGACAGAACACGTTCGATGTTTTATGTCGCTTACCTCCTAAATCTTTGAAACTCCTTTCCATTGCAAATATGTGCATGGTTGTACCTAATTTTCAAGTGAGAAATCAGAAGCATAGAGGAGAAAGGTTAGCTTACCCAAGTTTATACAATTCCGAGGTTGTAGAGTGAAGATTCACATGACTCTACAGGGTGCATTCTTTACATAATACCATGCTGTCTTCATGGAGCAAGTTATATCCCCAAAACATAGCTCCCAAGGTGGGTGTCATTACCTCTGCTCTATAGATTTAAACAGCAAGACTCTGAGAGATGAAGTGTTTGGCTTCAGGAGGGCCAGCTGCGATGGAACCCAGGCCTTTACCCACAGCCCATGCTCTTTCCACATCCCTTACCCCCACCCCGCTGCGCAGGGATTTCAGCGTGCAAAAGTCACCTGCCCTTGGCTTAATATTCTACAATATTTGGGTTCTATTTAAAGCAATTTTAAAAAAATAGCCTTTGTTGTCTAAGTTCGAAGACTCATTACAAAGAATGGTGAAAAACCCATATCGCTCAACTTTACTAACACTAGGAATCTACTATTCTTTTCCTAGTCTTATTTGAAAGGATTGTTGCAATTAGCTTTGATCTTGATTTCACAAATTCAAACATATAAAGAAAAAGACTACCTCTGGAAAATTTGCTGAATTTGGTGTACCCATTTTATAGTCTTTAGAAATTATTTTTATAGTATTCATATCTATGCATGAAACATAGCATGAAATTATGAAAAATATTTTCTATCCTCATTCATGGATCTTTCCCTCCAAAACTAAATATACCAGTACATTTCTTTGTCTGTTTTTGAAATGAATTGTTACAAAGACGAAAAGGTCATTTTTGTGGCATATTTTGTAAGCTCATTTAAAATTATAATACCAATGCATATACTCCTTGCTAAAATTAAAATTCAATAGGATAGAAGATGACAAAGTGAAAAAGTGAAATGTCTTTTTCTTCTTAACTCTTATTATCATCCTCTAGGGGCAATACCTAGTAACATTTCTTTTGTGTCCTTCAAGAAATTTTTAATGTATAAACATGCCTATGGAAATAAATATAAACATATTCTTATTTTTACAAAATGAAATCATACAATATATATCAATATGCTCTATCTGTCTACTTTCTTTTCACTTAATGCTTCTTAGTTTTTTGTATAAGCTTCTAGAGACCCATTACTTTCCTTTTAGCACTTGTGTAATGTCATACATTTTGCACATAAGATGTGTATAAAATACCATGATATATATATATATATATATAATTAATCTCTTCTATTGGAGACCATTTAGATTGTTTTCAAATTTCTGTTATTATAAGCACTCAACTGGGCATGGTGGCGCACACTTGGAATCCCAGTACTTGGGAGGCTGAGACCAGAGGATCTGGGTTCATGGCCAGCCTTGGCTACTTAGTGAGGCCCTAAAGAATAAGAAAAAAATAGGACTAGGAGTGTAGCCTGGAGGTCGAAAAAAAAAGCAATAAGTTCATTTTGTAGACACATTTTTGTTAACATAAATTCTTAAAACCTTAAATACTAAAAGATGTATCTTATTATTACTATTTATAATCAGTGCTACCTGCCAGATTCTTTAAAAAAATTTATACTTTTATTGCTGCAATGTAATTATACATCATAGTGAGATTCAAAGTGATATAAACATACATGCACACAATACTTGGTGCATTTCCCTCTGAGATGTGTGTATTTTAAATGTTATTAGATATTTCTAAATTGCTTTCTTAAAAGATTGCCTCGATTTGCAATTTCATCATTAGTGTTTAAGAACAGAACTTGGAAAATATCTGTTTGATGTATATGAGAAGCAGTATTCATTTCTCCATGTTCTTATCAACAATAATCATTGCTGAATTTTAAAAGTTTTTCTCTGATAGATGACAAGTGGTACATCCTGCTTTAACCTGTACTTCTATAATTGTGATTGTCAACACTTTCTTTTCTAAAAACTGTCAGTTTGTGTCCTTTGTCCATTTTTTACTGAGTGATTTGTGTTTCTCTTATTAGTTTTATAAGGGTTGTATCTTAAACAGAATGTTTATGCCTCCGCAAAATTCATACGTTGAAACTAATTGCCAATGCAATGGCATCTGGATTTGACACCTTTGAGCATCCATTAAGTGATGAGGATGGAGCCTCCAGAGCACTGCTTGCCTTCTGCCATGGAAATGGCCCTCCCTGGACATTGAATCTGCTGGAACCTTGACCTTGGATTTTCAGCCTCCACAACTGAGAAATAAACTGCTCTTGTTTATGAGCCATCCGGCTCATGGTATTTTGTTATCATAGTGCAGACCGACTAAGATGGCTGTTTGTGTCTTTATTAAATTGACTCTCTTTCTGGCATATATATTGGACAAATTTCCTCTCAATGTGTTGTTATATATTAACTTTCATTTTTTTGTCCATATAAGAATTTGTTATATTTTACACATGGACTTTTTATGGAGACAGATTTCTGAAGCCTTTCTTCTTATCATTGCCAAGACCATTAAAATAATATATTAGCTACTTAATTAGTCAAATTAAATAAGAATGCATTTTGCTTAATGTATTTTCTTTGATCTGAAAGGTTGCAGTCACTAAAGTAATGTGTGCTGCCATTATCAGCACATAAATAGGGAAATAAAAGTACATTGAGATGAAAAATAACTCGATCAAGGTGAAAGAGGGAGTTGGTGAGTGACCAACTCTCAGACTCTTGTGCCAAAGGCATGAAAGAAAAATGTGAAGGTTAAAAATGGTTATGAAGAGAAAAGAAATTAGGTAGGCATGGTGGCACAGGCCTGTAATACCAGTACTTGGAAGGCCAAGACAGGAGGATCACAGGTTCCAGGACAACCTCAGCCACTAGGGAAACTCTCAGTAACCTAGTGATACTCTTTTTCAAACAAAAACAATTTTTAAAGGGATGGGGGTATAGCTTGGAGATAGAATGCCTCTGGGTTCCATCCCCAGTACCACCACCAAAGAGAGAGAGGGATGAGAGAGAGAAAGAGAGAGAGAGAGAGAGAAAGAGAGAGAGATGAAATCAGAGGAATAACCAAGGAATGGAAGGAGATAATTCAATGGGGAAGGGAGGCCCAGTGAAAGTGAGGGTGTTGAAAGATGAAAGGTTCAGAGACTGACAAAGGTCTGTAGTGCAACTTGAAAAGGTGAGTGGAGGGATTGGAGGAAGTGAGGGGGGAGCCCAGGCACCGGCCTCCCTCCCTTCCATCTCACTTCTGTGAGGCCCCTTCCTCCCCAAGTCAACTGCTCTGGGGCCTACCAGTCAGTATTACCTGCCACTGCCACCAGATGTACAACTCCTT
Organism: Glis glis; assembly: GCA_004027185.1. Taxonomy (NCBI): domain Eukaryota; kingdom Metazoa; phylum Chordata; class Mammalia; order Rodentia; family Gliridae; genus Glis; species Glis glis. The sequence goes on along the minus strand of PVJS01000659.1, from coordinate 31,904 downwards.
TCTTTCTTTACTGTGTGTGGGGGGGCAGGGGGGCAGGGGTGGGTACTGGTGATTGAACCCAGGCACATTCTACCTCTGAGGTATACTCCAGTCCTTTTTTATTTGTTATTTTTGAAACAGGGTCTCACTAAGTTGCCGAGGCTGGCTTTGAACCTGCGATCCTCCTGTCTCAGCCTCTCAAGTACTAGGATTACAGGCATGTACCACCATGTCCAGCTGTTTCTTGAATAATGAAAACAAAGTCCTTCATTCCACAAGCCACCCCATGAGGCCATCTTCAAGGAGGTAACGCTTGGATTAAATATTTATTCCGCCAATTTTAATTTTTCTGGAGAAGAAAACTTGGAGCACACTAAAGTGAATGACTGGATAGGGGCTTTTCAGAATAGGAAGAAAAAATTTTGTCTCCCTCTCCTCCATATTCTTCTGGATCTCACTGGGTTCAGTCTTCATTTGTAAAATGAACTCCCACAAATCAGCATTTTCACATAAAACACTTTTACAAAGGATTCTTAGAATAGACGCTGATACAGAAATATTAGGGCCAAGAAATCAAACATATGACTTGCTCCATTCTTTACTGGTTATAATTAATTTAATATTCTATCACTCCAAGGAAGGTTTTGCATTTCCTAACATTTATCCAATCGTATATTTAAAGCAAAGAGCAATCTCACTATTGCCATGTTTTAAAACGATCCTGCATATTTGAGGTTTAGCTAGACTTGGCATTAGTTTTATTACAATAGCATAAGCACACTCTCTCTCTTTCTATAAATGGAAATGCGCTTTTCTTCCCCTATCATCCCCCTGTCCCCTCCCTCCCTATTTTCTGACTGTGGGTTTTAGACACTATATATGTATATCAATTTCTCCATTTTTTCTGGGGTTCAGGATTTATACCGTTGAGTCTTTCAACTTTATGTGATTTTTGAGATTCTACTTTCCTCTTGTCCTCTCTGCATGTCCAAGTATGTCTATTTCTTAGCTAAGATACCTACAAAATATGACTAGTTTCAGAACTATTTCCAACTTCTTTGTTTTGTCTTGTATTCCTATTGTGGCACTAATTACCAGCAATATGATTAATGCACTACTTACTGGTGGCTTTGTTCCCTTTGTTTTTCTGATAATGCTAATTAATCCAATTTAAAAATACTTTCATTTCTGCTCATACATGTCAGATTGCAGGTGCACCCTACACATACACACTTTGGTTTTAAATTAAGGAGAAAAATAAGAGTAGACCAATTAGTGATGTGGCTGAAAAAATGCTCTTATCGAAGTTGTTCATCGGGGATTATCTAGGCCAGGAGTATTAGAAATGGCTTTTAGGTAAGAAAGGTTCAATTCGCAAAAAAGTTATTTTGCCTTTTACTAATTTCTTAATTATCGAGTGCGTGCAGGAGACTATTATTTAGGTCTGGGTGCGACAGTCTTTTCATATTTCTAGATGGAAGCCTGGTTGCAGATGGCTGCCTCAGATATAGGCACCAATCAGATTTAAGCCAGAATCCACCTGCCTCCCTCCTCTCTGAAGGCCTTGGTCTTCCCACAGCTCTGGCCTGGCAGGTGCTCATTAGGTTTAAAGTTGGGAGACTCAGTTTTCAACCTGTAGTCGCTACTTGCTGTGCAGTGTGGTTTGTGCTCACAGCGTTCATTTTCTTTGTCAGATCAGTTATACCCAGTGGCTTTCCACCATTAAACTTCTCTGCACTTTGTAAGAGCTCTGCTAAGTTGCACTAAATATATAAAGCTGAAGCGATACCTACCTTTCCCAAACACCAAAGATATAGTGATTCTTTCCCTAAGAAATAATATTTTTTTAAAACTCCACTTCATTTCTCTTATTTAAAAATATATAAGCTTCTAGAATTTCAGGGTGTTTTCCGAATAAAATCTCAATATTCTCAGTATGAAAAACCTGAGATCAGATATCTATGTAAGTAAAGTGCTATTTGCCCAGTAAATCCCCAAAAAGCAAATGGATGATGCTGGCTCTATTTTGCCTTTCTGACATTTCCTTGCAAATCTGCAAGAACCCTTCACCTTCTCCTCCCCCAATAAGACCATTCATCTCTAGTTTTTTTTTTTTTTTTTGAAATGGGGTCTTGCTAAGTTGTTAAGGGTCTTGCTAAGTTGCTGAGACTGTCCTTGAACCTGCGGACCTTCTGTCTCAGCCTCCCAAGTACTGGGATTACAGGCGTGTACCACCATCCCCACTAATTTGTGTTTCTTATAAAGCCATGGTGGTTTTTCAGCTACCGTCTTTGCTTGTTTGTCTCATTTCTTTCTTCTCCTAAATAAGGTGGTAGAGGAAATCTGTACACACTCTCTCATTCACTCAGCAGGGGCAGATGAAAAATGCCTACCACAAATAGTTAAATATTTTTGTTGAGGTTCAAGTTGTGCTTTTGGTTTTTAAAATTAACTTTGAAATTGAACTCATTTCAGCAAAAGGCAGGAGACTTGGCAAAGTCCCCACTGCCCTATAAAATTGGATTAAAGTGCTAATTGTTTTAATCGAAATATCACTTTCAACTAATTAGTTCATTTTGCTCTTGACTGAATTGGTCAGAAACCCCAAAAGATCTTTAGGATGTACCTTGACCTTCTCTTACCCCCAATCACATCTTTATTTACTATATTAAAACAAGAAGCTCTGCCATAAAACAAAATCTAGGAAAATTATGTAAGTTAAGGGAATAGTTTCCCCTTATGAAAAGCAGACTAATAGATTTTATTTTTCAATAAGAGGAAGTTTATGTTTTGGGATGGTTCTAAAGACACTACAAATCACTCTAATCTACACTTTCATTTAGCAAGCACCAATTCTGCCTCCCTTTATTTTCCAATCTTGGCTCATAGTTTGATAAATTGTGTTGGCAGATTCCCTGTCACCCAATAGTCACCAAACAGATTTTGCTGATCATGATATAAAAACTTAGAGATGTCTGATGGAAGTCTTATTTTGTTTTTAAGTCAGACAGAAAGGTAGATGGAATGCCTTCTCAGTAGCTGTTCTTTTGTTATGCTTTTTATAGTATAGGACTTTCAATACCTACTCTCTATTTTCATGAAGCTCTTGTAAATGATTTTCAAAAATTAAATATGGTAGATGTTACACTTAGTTTTTTAAAGAGCACAAGTGAAATTCTGTTAGGTAAGTAAAATTCCCTCAAAGCATATTAAAAGTCTCAGTTGCTTTCATATGAGAACCCTGTGTATTTGGTGAAGTGTTTTATGAATGTATAGGTTTCTTTTTCATAGAACATTTTAATTTTCATAGTTTTCTATTAGGTTTTTGATCCTTTTTCAGTTTCTGGCCACATTTAACATGTAAAATGTGTTTCACAAAATTTCAGATTTTCAGAGTAAGTCATTGCAAGTTCTAGTATTTCCAGTTATAATTGTTTGCCTTCCTATTTCCACAATTTATATGTAAGAATTAACATCAACAATGCCATCTGTGAACCAAATGACATTCTATTTGCCCTGAGTCCTATAATGGTCCTTTGGTTATCTAGGGTGACATAACTGAGCATTTGGACAATCACAGTATTTAGCATGAGTTACTACTAGTTTTGCCACACATACAAGGAAATGATATAGTCAATAACTATTGTTTATTGAGCACTTACCATATACCAGGCACTCTGTCACTGTCTGTACAAGTGCTGCTTCATTATATCTTGACATCTGCCCTCCAAGGGAGGCATTATTAGCATTCCCAGTCTACTGATGGGGACATTGAGGCACAGTGAAGTGACTGCAAGCTACATACTACATATGTTTGTCAGATACCAAAGCAACTGAGAGATGAGTCTTCCTTCTTTAATTCTGGCAATGATCTTCCCTGGGAATTCAAAAATAATTGTTATTAAGAAGTGATTGCTTGCCGGGCATGGTGGTACATGCTTGTAATCCTAGCACTTGGGAGGCTGAGACCGGAGGATCCGGGTTCGCGGCCAGCCTCAGCTACTTAGTGAGACCCTGTTTCAAAATAAATAATAAAAAAATAGGGCTGGGGGTGTAGCTTGGAGGTAAAATACCCCTGGGTTCAATCCCCAGTACCGCAAAAAAAAAAAGAAGTGATTGCTTTATTACCAACTCAGTGAGACATGCTCCAAAGGCTTGTCTTGAATCTCTGTTAACTATGCTTTCTGAATTCTCCAGAAGACAAAGGGATGAACAATTTAGATCATCTATAGTTTGGCTTATAGGACCCTGAAACATTCAAGACAGTTCATGAACTCAGGAAGAAAAGGAAGGGAGAGAGGGAGGGAAGGAAGAATGTAAAGAAGGGAGGAAGGAAGTAAGGAGGGGAGAGAAAAAGGGAAGAAACCCATCAAATTAACATCAGGTTGGTCAAATTGTTCACTTTTCTCAACTACTGGAAGTGGCACTGTCACAGAACCTTAGATCTTAAAATGTTCTGGTGTTGAAAGACAGAGGGCTGGTTTTATGTAAAAGCCAGGATCATTTGAAACCTTTTTTTTTCCCTGAAAAATTAAAACAAATGTGAGGGAAATAATCTGAACACTTTTGTCTAAATGGAACTGTATATCCAATTAGCTAAGTTTTTGGAATTTTAAAAAAGTTTTCATTTTCACATATATAGTTAACCAGTTTGGCTCATATTCTCATGTATGTACGTACTCTCATTCACTCAAATGATTAACAATCATTTTCAGTAACTGGTTTGTAGGCCTTTTCTTCTATCTTACTTATCTATCTTAATATATATATATATATATATATATATATATATGCATTTCTTAATTTTTGTCCCTTTATTGGATTTCAAATAATTGAGATCCTTTTATGAGCATACGACATCCCTTTTATTGAAAGTGTTCATATGCGAAAACAGGAGTGATTTCTGTAATATTCCTTCCATAGTCAATTATCACCCCATTTCTTACATGGCCATTTTGCATAAAACAGCTTGTATTGAATAATAATTCTACAGAGCTTCTCTATGTTTCTTCTTTCATTCTGTACAGTACTTTCTATTGAAGAAATGGAAGTTTTCATGTGAAAGTTAGCTTTCATTTTTTAAAAATCATTTTCATAGGCATAGAAATGCATCTATAAAATAGTGACGAAACTTCTACACCAGAAGTTAACACTAATAGTCTTCTGAGAAGCAACAAGAATCTGCAACTTAATAATTATTTTTATGAAAGTATGGTACACACAATTAATTTTCATTGATCTTTTAATACTTAATACAGTATAAATTATAGATAATATTATGCATCATGTGTCTTTTTGTGTGTGTGTGTGTGCAGTACTGGGGATTGAACCCAAGGGCATTCTACCTCTGAGCTACACCCCAGCCCTATTTTATTTTGTATTTTGAAACAGAGTCTCACTAAGTTGCAGAGTCTCACTAAGTCGCTAAGTTGTTGAGACTGGCCTTGAACCTGCAATCCTTCTGTCTCAGCGACCCAAGAACTGGGTCATGTGTCATCTTTTAAAATCTGTTTTCCTTTGCCATTTGCTATATTCTTGGTCATTCTTCCTTTCCCATATGAAGACAAGTGTTTGGGAAGTAAATAATATCTTTGATCCAGTCAAAGCAAAATTCAGAAGATGAACTAGTACCAAAGAAAGAAATTCGTTCTAAAGGAAACACATTTTATTTTCAATTATTTGGCTTCTTCATATTTTCCACTTGATTGGAATTAAGAGTCAACTATATTGAGTATATAATCTTGTATTTATTTTTTCTACCTCAAGCATTTTTGACCGTGTAAAAAGTATACTGTCCACCTGATAGATTATTATGTGTACACAGAAATTTATGCTTAGGAAGTATTCATAACAAGAATTTATAAACAAGGATGGTGTTTATTCTATTTATGTGAAGCCCCCACCCCAAAAGCAGAGTCCAAAATTACAAATGCAACATGAATACAACTATGTAAAAGAAAAGTATTAGAAGGTAACACATCACGGTGCTAACAGTGCTCATGCTGGGTGACAGAGTTATGAGTAGCTTTTCTTCTCTTTTCTATATTTTCTGGATTTTATATATATAACAAGTATATGTTATTTTCATGATATGAAAAGCTTCATTTGAAGTGAATAGCTTGAGTTTGAGTCATATTTTCAAGTAATGTTTAAAAGCATTCTTCCATTTCACTGGAGTTATTTTGAGCTTGTGCCAATAAGAAGGCTGACTCCCAGTTGGCAGACGTTCTGGTGGGGGTGATCTGGATAGGACGCAGTTGGCCCATGGGAAGAGCTAAAAAGAGGGGAATGGTTAGAACACTTAGATAATAGAAGTAATATTATTTTGTTGTAAAATAGGAATATGATTGACTGATTCTAGTTCAGGCACCAAAGATCCCTATGACAGATTTGTTGTTGCTGGAGTTTTTTTGTGTGTGTGTGGTACTGGGGATTGGACTCAGGGGCATTCTATCTCCGAGCTACATCCCCACTTTTTTGTTTTGAAAGAGGTCTCACTAGGTTGCTGGGAGTCTTGCTAAGTTGCTGAGGCTGGCCTTGAACCTGTGATCATCCTGTCTCAGCTTCCCATGTACTGAGATTACAGGCTTGTGCCACCATGCCCAGCCCCTATAACAGAGTTTTAATAATCATTTTCAGTAATTGGCTCACAATTACTTTCCCTGTGTCCTACCAAATGAAAATTGTTTCCCTTCTCAAACAACAGTACAACAGTGGTGACTAAACCATTTTACTGTGTTTTTATTTTGTTTTTTTCTGAAAGTAGTTATGAGAAAACACAGGCTACAGAGTGAGTTACTGAAGCTTAGTTTAATTTTCTTCATCATTTAAATGAAGATAACAGAGTCAGGTATGGTGGCACATGCCTGTAATACCAGCACTTGGGAGGCTAAGATGGGAAGATCTCAGGTTTGAGGCCAACCTCAGCAACTTAGTGAGGCCTTCTCTAGTGAGACCCTGTTTCAAAATGAAAAATAAAACAGGGCTGGGGATATAGCTCAGAGGTAGAATGTCAATCTTCAGTAACACAAACACACACACACACACACACACACACACACACACACACATGCACCTCCACACACACATGCACCCACACACACAAAATGAAGATAATCATATGTATTTTATAAGGCAATCCAGAGAAGTGATTTCTATGGACTAGATATGCTCAATCTAGTGGTTTAAAGGATAAAATATTGGTGAATATGTATGTGTATATGTGTATATATATATATATGTTTTTGTGTTATGCATTATAATTTTATACACACATATATTTATTTACATACATCTCTGTTGTCTTCAATGCCTAGTGCATGGATTCATCTTATGGCCGTTACTCGTTCCACACGTCAAAGGACTACATGTGTCACCCAGCTCAGGAAGAATGCTGAGGGAGGGAAGGGAGAAGACATCACAGGGGGCTGAGCAGACCCCTCCTGAGGTTAGGCTACTTTTGGCACATGGTAAGGCATTGTGGTTTTCAGGTGCTGAGATAAAGAAAATTGTAAATTATATTATCTAACTTTAACTAAAGTATCCCTCACAAAGTAAACTAATGGCTTAAGAAGATCACTACAATGAAACTACACATTAAAATTATTAATAGTATTGTGTCTATAGCTGAACAAGGAAACAGCAAAGCCAACACTTCTCTTCCCCTAGAAAATCTTATCAATATAGCCATATTTGAGCTAAGAATAAAGACAATCTATTTAAGCTTTGGCATCACTGATAACAAGCATCAAAAGAAAGCCAACTTAGAGCCGGACCTTAGCTACAACTCATGTTGGGATTTTCACAAAAACGATGAAGCAGGCTCAATTATATTGTTCTAGAGAATTAAAATATTACTAGTTATCTTTTTGAGAACAAAATCTTAAACTAAATAATTATATGCAAAATATTATAAGTATTTAGGTAAAATAACATTTGTTTCATATTTATAGAATTCTTTTAGAATTCCTGCTTTTGCATACATAACACATATATAATATATCTGGGTAAAGAAAATGTACATAATAATGAGTACATTTGCATATTTTGAGGTTACATATTCCAAATTATGATACGATTGGGGCATATGACCCAAATGTTCGGTAACCACTGATTTAAAGGACTGGATATGAAAAAATGTATGAAATCCCAAGAATAGCACATGTCACCAGTGGTCGTCAATGTAATGCACTCAAGGGATTCTCCTGAGAGGGATTCTACAGGGGTGATTGTCAGTGGGAACTCATGTTCCCACTGTGAATTTATGTTTTATGTTTAAAACTTATGTTTTAAATTCACTTCAGTTGACACCAGGTCTCTATAGACAATCCTGTTTGCGATGGGATATTTATGTCACATTTGAGGGTACCAGAGAAGTTACCCAGAGATCCATGGGTTGGTCCCACTTTTCCCCCATACAGAGAGAATGGGAGGGGCCACAGTGGCTGGATGGGCTTGAGGCTGCTCAGTTTCTGACTCCTGCTCACCATAGCTTAGCCACAGAAATGATGGCAATGTCATTTTCAGCATCCAAAGTGACGGATTAATATAAAATAAAAGTATAACATAACACTCTTCAGATGAACCAAATAAGTGTCTCAGAGAAAGTTGGATTTTGTCAATGAAAAAGTTTAAGTATATATGACAATCTGAGTAAAATGTTTTTTTTTTCTCAAATTGAACTAAAAATAGCATTTACTGATTTCACATCTTCTCAGGTTAAGTAACAGTGTTTAAAAAATAACCAATAATAGTTACTTGGTCCTTCATTATTAGATGATTGGTTTCAATACAGGATTAGAGAATTTATCTGTCTTTGAATTGGCAAAAGGTTTTTCCTAGACTTGGCACATTCATCCACAGCTATGTTGTCTGGATGGGAAATTCACAGCCCAGGAATGTGCAGGAGCTGCATTTCAACTCTGTTCCTGAAATCTTATCTTATTTGAATTTTTTTTTTTTGCGTTTGATAGGCATTCAAATTTGTAACCTTTTAAGAAAATCAGCTGCCTTGTTCTTTCTTCTGTATCCCCTTGTTCTCCCCCCTTCCAACATGTATACATTTTGAAGCAAAGTAATATGCAAACAAACAAAAAAGAAAAATACCTGCTTGGGAAATACTTTTGACCCTTACTCTTATTCTTGAGGGATCGAGTTATAGACAGCAGGTTGGGAGAAACTGGGCAAATGTTTCTTTCATTATTTTCCTGACTTCCAGTCTTCCCCGACTCTCTTCTCCATCTACTGGAATGTTAAAGAGAGGAAGTTCTTTGGCCCATACATAGTTGGCTCATTCAAGTTCCATATGCATTCAGCTGTGTAACAAGAAGAGGCCCTCGGTTTCCTTGGAGCTTTGGGGAAGCCAACCTAATTTGATCAGTAATATTATTGAAGGTAATATTTAAAACAAACAAAGAACTGAAGGGCTGGGACCTAGAACAAAGTGGTGGTTGAGAGGTTTGAAAGAATTCCTTCTCGAGGGTTTTGGAGGGGTGTGGATTCAAAATCCTAATTCGCCTATCATTCCTAAGCTCAGCACATTGAAACCACAGTCCCCTTCACTGCCCAGAGCTGGTGCTACTGGGGGACTGAACACGGCCCCTGCCACTCTTCCAGGGCCGATTTCCTAGCCCTGTGAGAACATCCAGCCATTTAAGCGAGTGTCACTCAAGCTTATCCTTTTAATAGGAGCCCTTAGAAGAAATGCCAGTTTGTTTTTGGAGACGGTTAATCTGACGGAAGTAAATTCAAGTTTTGGCAAAGATCTGTGGTGAGATAGAGTGAAAAGCTGCCAAATGGTATTATTAGAAGAAGAAAAAAAGGCACGACCTCCCCAAGTCAAATGCCAAGCACACCTACATCGGCTTCAATCAAGCCGGAGAAAAATAAGATATTTTTAGATGCATTCAGCCTTAGTGCTTCTTTGCCCCAAGGGCTGCTTTATTTCTGCAAAAAGATCTTGTAATCACTTTTCCATGAGGTTCTTCTACTTTAATATGAGATGAGCTTTTAGAAAAACTACCCTTCAAAACAAACCTAAATGGTTAGTCTCCACCCCACCCCCCTGATCCCAGATGCTGCTGTGTGTCTCTCTTCGCTTCATCTCAGGACCCCTCCAGACAGCTGTCCAGTTCTGAACACTTGGGATCAAAGGATATACCTCCTAATTTGGGCTCTCTAATCCTCATCTACTGGCCAGGTTGTTGTTACAGCTGACTTGAGGCCTAAACTCAGCAGCAGGTAACTCAGCATCATGGGTACCTGGGAAGGGAGCCTGGTGATGCTCTAATGCCCCTTTGTAAAGGAAGCTGACGTTGAGAGTGGCTGTGATGGTCTAAAGTCATACGAGTCACTAAGTGTTAGGTAGACAGAACAGGTGAGAGCCCAGGTCTAGCTCACAGGTTTGAGTGTTCACCACTCTGAGCTTTTATGCTCATAGCAGAAGAATAGAAATGCCAGTTCAAGGAACATAACATCCCCCTTTTCCTCCTTCTGTGTCTTTGTCCACTGACAGGTCATGGGAGTGGTCTCAGGCAGCTCTATGATTCCTGATCTGTTTCTATCCAGAATACTAAAGAGAATGCCGCCATGTGCATCCCTTTACAGAAATTACTCTGATCATGGGGTAGGGGTAGGGAAGGAAGCTCTCAACAATGCTCCCTTCCTCAAAAGAGAAAGAGTGGGGAACCATCAGAGATTGGATTTTTTTAAATCCCATGTTGCAACTGAATCCCAAAATGGAGCTGGGTGTGCTCACCATAGCAATTCCTGTTTGCCAGGAACTATCATCAGAGCCATATGAAACTACTCATAGCCAACCATTTTGACCAACAAAAACAGCAGTCCCCTATAGTGCAACCTAAGTTTTATTGAGTAGCCACCATGCTCTGGGAACTCTGTCAAGTGCCAATCAGTATGTCAGTCCTTCAAATAGCCCAAGGGTTCAATGTCTTGGCTCTTCCTGTACAATGAGGCAATGGGGCACAGAGGGGCAATGTGATTCTCTTGCAGAGTGAAGGTGGCAGATGTGGCTGACTCAGGTTTACTCTGTATTCCCAGTTTCATGTTGGCACCAGTGGAGGAAAGGGGTGTTGCTAAAGTGCACTCCTCCCTTTCTCTCCATCTCACCTTCCCTCAGCCCTTTTGCCTCAGGCACCAGGTACTCATGGCATGAAGGGTCAGACGTGGAGCCCAAGACCCTTCTTTCCATAACTCTGCACCGGCCATCAAGCCATCACTGGGAGCATGGCCTCCCTCTGCCCCTGTTTCTCATCCTTTCAGCCTTGTGATGCTGCCTCTGGGGCTGTCTGAGTAGCTCCCTGCTCTCCCTACCAGACGGTCACCCTGATAGACCCCAGGTATCCCTCCTCTCCCCACCCCTGAGCACTGGGCTATGGGGAAGGGCCGACTTTGAGGGCCCTGCCCATAAAGCCCTGCCCACATAAGACACTATAACCTGACCCAGGAGTCCTTAACTTAGGGCAACTAGAAAGAATTTGACAATTCAGGTGGCTTATAAACTTGAAACAATGACATTCTACTTTCCATTACTTTTTCACTGAAACTGCATTTTCTTCCATTTTGAATGGAAGATAATAGTCATATTCACAGCACCCATGACTTCGTCACCAATGGCAATCGCAGATATTTTTATATCCCATTGTGGTCGTTGCTGACATCTCAAAATATTATTTACATTCATCACAACTCCCAAATCACAACCTGCCACCAGCTCTTATCATTTAATCAAATTAGCAAAAAACACAGATATTCCCATCTGTATTAATATTTTAGTAATTAAAATTTAATATGATTTTTTTGTAAACCTACCTATTTTATTTTATACATTTAAAAGCACTTTTTCTAAGAGGTTCACGGGCTTTGCTGGATGGCCAAAAGGATCTATGGAACACAAATAGTTAAGAACCCCTGGCCCAGTGGCCACGTGGGCATTGAGCTAGTGTTCCATCTGAATCCTGATCCCACCCCTTCCCAGCTGAGGGACTCTGACACTACCGCCTCACTCCTGAGCCTCTTGGTTCTGTGATGGGGACCACACATGCGAAACACAGAGCGCAGTGTCCAGTCAGAATAGGGGCTCCATGATGATCGCCCTCGGTATTAGGTCTTCCTACCCTCAGGGCTCACTGGCCTTACACAGTCCTCCAGCATTCAGAGGTGGCCCAGAGGCAGTTTTTGATTCTAAGTCCACACTTGGTACCCAGGCTCCTGAGGTCCTTCCAGGTACCCACTGAGGGTCTTGGAATGTTGCCCTCCCAGAAAGAAGGGGTTCACCATCTCCCCCATCCTAAGCCATTGGTCATCAATAAGTAATGCCTGACTGATTCCCACAGGGGTCATTGCTCCATCCAAAGACAGAGTTTGTACCAGGGGACTCAGGCAAACTATAGCTCCACCAACTGTCACATCCTATCCTGGTTCAGTGACTAGTTCAGGAAGTCCCTTAGCTTCTTTACACACCTGTAATCCCTGCCTTGCCCTCCTTAACCAGCTGTTGTACGGAATAAGTGAGAGAAAGAGTATGAAAGTCCTTTGAAAACTGTGAAGTAAAGCTGGGCACAATGGTGCACGCTTCTAATCTCAGCAACTTGGGAGGTTGAGGCAGGAGGATCGCAAGTTCAAAAACAGCCTAAGCATCTTAGCCAGATCCTGTCTCAAAAGAAAAACTAAAAAAGGACTGAGGATGTAGCTCAGTGGCCTAGCATGTGCAGGGCCTTGGGTTCGATCCTCAGTACTACAAAAGAACAAAACAAACCTGCAAAGTGCGATGTAAACATTGGCCACACACTCCACACATGCTCCTCTGCCCGCATGCTCCTCTGCCCGCAGTGCTTGCCTTTATCGTTTGTCTAGGCCCGACTCAGATGGTGCCTTCTCCAACATCTGCTCTGACAGAGCCATGCAGAAAATACTATGGACCTCCCCTCTCTGGGTCACCCCTCCATCCAGTCAAGTCAGTCTACCAGCACCCCTCACTTTCTACTGCCCAGCCTTTTAGGTCTTCTCTTCCCTGCCAAGGAACATTCTGACGGTAGCATCATATCTAAAGTCACTTTGTATAAACAAAGCCCATTGTATTACAAGTCCCTGGCTAAATGTGCTAAAAACTCATTACAAAAATTTCAAGATATTGAAGGCAATTCCTACCTTAGAGGAGACAACAAATAAAAAGATGAGCCAGCTCAGGTGCATAAGCATTGCTCAAATACTCTGCTCTGGCTCTGAAGAGAGATTGAACAGTGGACTCTGTGGGCAGGGGCGTGTGTGCTACTGGAACATTCTATTTCTGGAAGACGTGAGTACAGTATTGCCAAGAGATAAGTAGATGCCAGACTGACAGTCTGGATGGAGCGGAAGGTATGAGTGAAGTACTGAGTGTGGAGAACGACACAAATGAGAGAGCGTGAGCAGTTTACCACCATTCCCCCTTCCTCTTTCCAACACAAGCCTTCAGTGAAGACCTGCTCTGTGCTGGGCAAGTGCTAAGTCCTAGATGAACACAGATGTGGGAGGATGACAGATGTGCCCTGAAAAATCACTGTTGAGCCGTGCGTGGTGGCGCACGCTAGTAATCCCAGTACTTTGGGAGGCGGAGACCGGAGGATCAGGGTCGTGGCCAGCCTCAGCTCTTTCTCTCTCTCTCCCTGTTTCTCTCTCTCTCTCTCTCTCTCTCTCTCTCTCTCTCTCTACTTAGTGAGGCCCCCCGCAACTTCGTGAGACCTGGTTTCAAAATAAAGTATAAAAAATAGGGCCGGGGGTGTAGCGCGGAGGTAGAACGCCCCTGCGTTCAATCCCCAGTACCGCCAAAAAAAAAAAAAAAAAATCACTGTTGAGATAGTAAGTGCATAGCTGTGTCTCTACACATGGCAAGACATCACTACTACAGGAATTCTGGCTTCTCAAAATCTGACAAATACCATTGTTAGGGGACAGATTGGGATGAGCTGACCATATTTCTACACCACCGATAGATGGTCACACCTTTCCTCCCTGGGTGACCCACGGGTCATGGGGAGAGGATGGAGATGAATGGTCACTGTGGCTGTTAGCCTTGGACACAGCACCTATGGCAGGCACTTTTTGGTTTCTCTAAAGAAAAAAAGGCAGATGGGCATGGTGGCACATGCCTGTAATCCCAGTACTTGGGAGGCTGAGCTAGAAGGATCACAAGTTCAAGGTCAGCCTCGGCAACTTACCAAGATCCTATTTCAAAATAAAAAATAAAAAGGGCTGGGGGTGCAGCTCAGAGGCAGAGGGCTTCTGGATTCAATCTCCAGTACTATTAAAATAAAAAGTAAAGAAGAAAAGGCTCTTTCTTAACTCATTAAGTCCCAAGTTTTCAATTCTGTGAATATTTCAATAACACAGGTACATTAAAATAGATTAATATTTGTTGCCCAATTTAGGTTTTATAGATGTTCCTCGCCTGGGATAATGAGACAAAATGGGTAACAAACTTTTGGGGATGTCTGTAATTATCCATTTTTGTAACCAAACATTCTCCTATTCCAACTGGGTGCCAGCCATTTTCTACTAATAATCTCATTTAAAGGGCTCAATGACCCCATGGAAGGTGGGCCTTTCCCCCTCCCCTCACATGTAAGCATTAAGGAACAAAGCAGAGAGGTTAAGTAGCTTGCTGGAAAAAAAAGACAAAAACAAAATGACAATAACGTAAGAACCCCACTAGCTTTGTTTTTGCCCTTTTTGACGGCTTAGCTCCATGTGCCTGTGTTCTCATGGCTCATTCCTTTTCCTGAGCTTCCTGGGCTACAGGTCGGGATGGAGACATGCTTCTCATGTATACCCTCACCACACCCAGAGAAAATGGTCCACAACTGAAGAAGAAAAGCGCCGTGCTGGAAAACATTACATGGACCTAACATTTCAGAATGAATTCTTTAGAATTCAAAAGGACTAAGAATAAATGTGATGTGGCCATTATTTTTGGTGAGCAATTAGAATAGCATTATCTTGACATAATTGATTTCCGTTAATGGAAGTAGGAAGAGTACTTCAGAATTTGGCACGTCTTCACTTTCATATTTGAAGTGGGCACTGGAAAAAATGCTCTCCTAAAAACTTCAAAAGCCCACTTATTGTTGGAAATGTGTGCATGGATATATGTAGCTACTCTTGGCACCTTTTTTGTAGAATGCTTTAATACCCAATTTTAGAGACTGTCTAGCACAATCAGACCAATTCAGCCTCCGTTCATTCACACATTTTAAAAATTGATTTAAAGTTGTGCAAAGAACCATTGAAACCCATAGGACTTGTGGCTCAGCTCACTAAGTCGTGAATATGCCTATATTGCTTCTCATGAGGATGTGTTTATTGAGCACAGATGTGTGTGTGTGTGTGTGTGTGTGTGTGTGTGTGTGTGTGCAGAAGGATGCCACAGATACAAGTGTGTGTACATATGCACGCACACACACACACACACACACACACACACACACACTTTTGCATTCTTGGGTACATGCACTACTGAATTGTCTTCTGATGTTTCATTGATTCATTAATTAAAGAAGGATTACCTTCCCATGTGCATCTCTTCTAGAAAACTGTACAGTCTTCAAAGAACCCTCAGGTTCAGTATTCTAATGGGAAAGAAGCCAGAGAAATGTGAAATGCTAAATATCTGAGAAATGCTACTAGTTAATCTATTAGCAAATGAATGGCCAGAGTTACAGAAAGAAAAATGATAGTTCTTAGGCCCTCATACAGAAGAGGCCATGTCTTAGTTACCAGAAATAACCACCCTCCCCTGAATTCATCATGGGCTGGACACTTTATAGATATCATCTCTGGTCTGCATCCCCCTTTCAGAGCTGAAAAAAATATATATTAAAGGACTCACCCGCCAGGTGTGGTGGCACATGCCTATAATCCCAGTACTTAGGAGGCTGAGACAGGAGGACCACAGGTTCAGGGCCAGCCTCAAAAATTAAGCAAGATACTTGGCAACTTAGCAAGACTCTATTTCAAAATAAAGAGGGTAGGGGTGTAGCCTGGAGGTAGAATGCCCCTGGGTTCAATCCCAGTACCAAAAAAAAATAAAAAAATAAAAAAGGACTCACCCAAGAATATGTGGCAGCTGATGGCAGAGGCAGGATCCAACTGCAGTTCTGCTGGCTGCATAGTCTTTGCTCTCCACTCCACCTTGCTGTCTTTACTTCTTTACCATCTTTCACTCCTCAGAGAAAAGAGGATGCTTCCCAGTAATGGAACATCCCTGGGCTCAAGGCTGGTGCTATGCTATCCCTGCCTGTGGTTTCCACAGGACACACGCCATCCAAAATGAGACGTGGCCCAAGCACACGGAGCCAAGAGCCACGGAACAGGGTGGCCGATTGTGGAGGGTATGATGAGAGGGGAGAAATTCGAGACTGGGATGAGTGAGCCAGGAGTGTCCTGGCTTTGCGCTGCAGGTGAGCTGAGCATGGTGGGTGCCAGGCTCTCCTCAGCCGCAGAACCTCCACAGGCATGCTCCTCTGGTCCCAGCAGAGAACTGGGCTCAACACAGAGTCAAATAAAATGTAGGGTCCTTCATAAGACCTCTGGGGCTATAATGGTGGGCCAGATGCCACACAGTAATGAGTGCTTCTCTTATACCCCATATTCCTACATCCCATATACAGTACATGATTCATGATATGGTATATATTGTTGAACACACATATGTCATATATATAAAACATATGTATATTCTCTCTCCCTACACACACACATATAACATGTAAGTAGTTAGAATCACTAAAAGACAGCTTACTTAACAAACAACATTCTTCTGGTAAATTTTCAATGTTAAAAGCCAACTTTAAGAGTATAATTTATTATTTATATTATTAAAACTAGATATAATGTTATTCTATTACCACTACAGTATTTTCTTAAGTTTCCTTATTTAATTTTTACTGGGCATATGCCACTTTTTTGTTTCTTTTAAAGGGGAGTTGATTTATAAAAAGAAATATATTGATATCCTTCATATTAAATGATCATTGTTTGGTGTCCTGGGGCCTCAGGAAATTGAATCCAATTTAACACTTCACATTAAAAGGTGAGAATGTTTAAGCAGTTTGCTATGGTGCTCAGTAAGGAAGTGACAGGAAGTTGGGCATGGTGGCACATGCCCTGTAATTCCAGTACTTGGAAGGCTGAGACAGGAGGATCACAGGTTCAAGGTCAGCCTCAGCAACTTAGCGAGACCCTGTCTCAAAATATAAAATAAAATAGGGCTGAGGGATGTAGCTCAGAGGTAGAATGCCCCTGGGTTCCATCCCAGTACCAAAAACAACAAAGAGAGGGAGGGATGGAGGGATGGAGGGGAGGGAGAGAGGGGAGAGAGGGAGGGAGGGAGGGAGAAAGGGAGGGAAGGAGGGAGGGAGGGGAGCTCTTGACCAGCAGTGCTGGCTGGGCCTGAGCAGGGAGGCTGAAGGAAGCGTTTGGCAGTACAGCCTCTTTCTCCTCCTTTTCCTCATTCTTATTCTCTCAAAGGTGAACTGCTAGGCTTTTATTTTTTAATACAATTTTTATGTTTGAATAGTTTTAAATTTACAGAAATATTGTGAAGATACTACAGAGTTCCTATGTACCCTATAGCCGGGTTCGTCCATTATTAACATTTTAATTAGTGTGATGTTGTCACAATTAAGTAACTGATATCAATACATTATTATTAAAGTCCACATTCTGTTCAGACTTTCACTGTTTTTGTCAAACGTTGTTTTTCTTTTCCAGGATCCCACCAGGCACCACGTTACATTTTACTCACCGCGTCTCCTTGGGCTCCTCTTGACTGAGACTATTTCTCAGCATTCCTTGTTTTTAAAGATTCTAACAGTTTTGAGGAATAGTGCATAGATATTTTATAGAATGCCTCCCAATAAAGATCAGATTTACCTAGTGTTTTTCTCATGATTAGAATGGAGTTATGAATTTAGGGAGAAAAAACAGAGGTAAAGTGGCATTCTCTTCACATAAGAAGTCTTTTTTTTTGGCAGTGGGGATGGAACTCAAGGGTGTTCTACCTCTGAGCTGCATCTCCAACCCTTTAAAAGAATTTTTAAAAAATTTTTGAAATAGGGTCTGGCTAAGTTGGTGAGGCTGGCCTCAAACTTGCGGTCCTCTTGTCTCAGCCTCCCAAGTACTGGGATTACAGGCCTGTGCCACTGCAAGTGCCAGAAGTCTTTTTTTAACATAAGAAAACACCTGGCACTTAGCAACCACTCAATAAATGCCAGATGCTTCCTCTTCTCCCTATGTCAGGCTAGTTTAGCAACAGGAAATAATTTGTCTGTGAAACATCATTACTGCATATCAGTTCCTCTCCTCTGGGAAGGGTGTGAGCCAGAAGGAAAGCAGGTCTAATCACAAAGTGGAAATTCAGATTTTTGCTAATGATAATCAGGGGCAGAGGAAATGGTCCCTGTGCTGGAGATTTGCTCTCCCCGGATCCCCTCCCCCTGCCGTGTCCTCTAAGAAGGTGGTCACTACGACTTGTGGCACTGGGCTCTTTGCTGTCTGTGTTGTTGTTGGGTTTGGTCAGTGGGGGCAGTAGCAGGAGTGTGGAGAGCAGGTGGAGCGTGGGATGGGGGTCTTGACAACAGGCTGGGCTTCCTTCCTCTTTGTTTGTTTGTTTGTTTGTTTGTTTGTTTGTTTGTTTGTTTGATAGGTGGTGCCAGGGATTGAACCCAAGGGCATTCTACCTCTGACCTATGTCACAGAACTTTTTATTTTTTTATTTTGAAATAGGGTCTCACTAAGTTGTTAAAGCTGGCCTCAAACCTGTGATCCTCTTGTCTTAGCCTCCCAAGTACAGGGATTACAAGTATGCCCCATCCCGCCCAGGTCTCCATTTTGTGTGTGTGTGTGTGTGGGAGGGGTAATGGGGATTGAATCCAGGGGCATTCTACCTGTGACCTACACCCCCAACACCTTTTACTTTTTGTTTTGAAACAGGGTCTCACTAAGCTGCGGAGGCTGTTCTCAAACCTGTGATCCTCCTGTCTCAGTCTTTCAAATATGGGTATTACAGGTATGTACTCCCAGATGCCAGCATTTTTTATTTTTTATTCTGAAACAGGATCTCACTAAGTTTTCTGAGGCTGGCCTCAAATCTGTGATCCTTCTGTCTCAGCCTCCCAAGTACTGGGGCTACGGGTGTGCACCCTGGTGCCTGGCTCTTTTCTGCTTTTTGACCCTAGGGCTGGCTGTGTCCCCCTAATAAAGACCCTTCCAAGGCAGCCCTCTCCCTAGCAGGTACCTTCCCCAGGATCTGCCCTCAGGTAAAGGGTAAGGGGACCTCTGTTGCTCACACAGGACCTTCACATTTCACCGTTGCCTCCACACCCTGCTCAGAACCTTGTAAACTCTCCTGTTGCTCATTCGAGTCAGCCTCTTTCTCACCAGGGACTTGCCTGATACAGCTTCCCTGTACACATTTGGATACAGAAAAGAGTCAAAGGGGCTTCTAACAGGTCAGGTTGCCAAATGGCAACTCTTGAATTAGGAGCGGATGGTGAGGTTTCACGTACGGAGAGGAGGAAGCAAGGGGTCCTGCGCATCCGTGTGGCTGCTCTCCAGCCAGCACTCTTCACAATGACTCCACAGCCGTTCACGTCCATTTTCACAATGTTGCCATCACCCAAAATATTTGGGGGAGTTTTAGAACCCCTGTTGGAAAATGATTTTTAGAGGCAGTTTCACTCACAGTGATCTTGCCCAACCCGATTCCTCATCCCTTCACCAGTCTGAGGCCTGAAAGACTTCTCTTCTCCCAAATCCCATCTGACCTCAATGACTAAAGCTGTTGCTGCTGATATTTAGAATAGCAAGACACCGTTTCCAAAAGGAAATGCTCTTAAAATAAAAGAAAGAAAAGAGAGCATTCTAGAAGTGTTGAGCCATGGCAACATTTGAAATAAGCATAGAACTGACATAGGTGACTACTTTGAAATGGGCAGGATTCATTTAGAGATGCAGATTCTGCTATGATGGTTTGTTAGGAGTGGGGATGTGGCTCAGTGGAGGAGCACTTGCCTAACATGCATGAGGCACTGGGTTCAATCCTTAGCCCTGCAAAAAAAAAAATTAATTAATTAATTTTAAAAATTAGTCATTACACCTTAATACCATGGTATTTTATCATGCACACTCTGGAATCTAATTTGCTGGACTTAAATGCTGGCTTTATAATTTATTATCTGTATTATCTGTATTACTTGATTAATATCTCTCCTCCAGGAGTTTCTCATCTGTAAAATGTAGACAATAATAGTACCAACATTAGAGGATGTTCTGATAAGTAAGTTAGTATATGTGAAGCATTTTATATTATGGTAGAACATGGGATAGAATCAGATGATAGCTATTGTATCATAGATATTGATTAATGGCTATCAATTGTCTGCAAATTTGTGCTGTGGTTACATTTTGTTTGTTTGCAATACTGGTGATTGAACCCAGGGGCAATTCCACCTCTGAGCTACACTCTCAGTCCTATTTTATTTCTTTTATTTTGAAACAGGCTCTCACTAAGTTACTGAGGCTGGCTGCAAACCTGCAATCTTCCTGTCTCAGGCTCCCAAGTACTAGGATTATAAGCATGAGCCACCACACCCAGCTTCCATTTCGATATTCTTAAATCTTAGTTCGTATTCAGTTGATGGCTGTTATCTTCATGAGGCATTGCTAACATATAAAACCAAGATCTGTTCAGAGATTAATGAAGATATCATTTATATTTACATTTTTTGTTTCCACAGCTGAAAACTGAGTGTTCTTTAAAAAGAAAAGGTATTCAATGTGCTAAAGTCCCTGAAGACACTCAAATGAATAAGCTCTGAAACTGGGAAAGGAATGAGAATCAACTAATCTACCATCTGTGGCTCCCAGCCTCCTGTAGATGTCCAACTAGAAGAAGAAAACAGAGAAATACCATCACTAAGAGTGTCTTTTGCAGTAAACTGACATATGTAGAAATTATTTTCCCTTCCAAATATTTCAAATCAACATGTTTTCTAATTACCCAATAGTGGGTTTTATTTTCTAATTTCTAAGCTGCAGTGCACTCCTGGGATATAAATAAATAAGTAAATACACAGATACACATATATACTTTCTTAGACTATTGTACACTCAAATTAAGTTGGCTGGAACCACCAAGTAACCCCATGAACTAATGAAGTAAACATTTGCCCCTGCTGGGATGTGGAAGGCTTCCAGGACTCCCAAGCATACACCTGCAGAAACCGGTGATTCACGTCTGAGTCACCCGGCAAACGTTAGCAAGGAGATGCCAGCCAGTACACAGAGGATGCGCTTGCCTGCTGGTTCTGTCCTGCTCTCCTAGAATAACGACAGTAATGACGCTTCCAAAGAGCTCGCCCAGTCACAGAGTGGGAGATTACAAAATCCATGTGGCAGCTGATTTCCTAATAGGATGCCTTAAACAGGACATTGCATGTTTTATGGGCTGGGGTTGATTAGACTAGAAGACTTAAAATATGTAGCTAAAGTGGTTGGAAATAGGCCTTGGAAGTTCAGATCAAAGCATTACGGGGCGATTAGATAAATAAAAAGTTCAAGCCTAACTGAGCAAATAATTGCACATCCCCGAAAAGCTTGGTTCACAGGGATGGATCAAATGTGAGTCACCCCAGGCACAGATGTCTTTCTAAGAATATTCCTTTAGTTTTTAAATATACATCAGAAGAGAAAAAATGTGGGTACTGACCAGCAAATACTCCTGTTTATATAAGAAAAGCCTCTTTAAGATACTGACAAAAACATATATATATATAGATATCCCTCATTGTTGAAAGAGGCCGGTTTTTTCCTTGCTCTTCCCTCTTAGTCTGTAGTAAAAGGTTTTTGCTTCTTTAACACACAGTAATAAAGCTCACCTAAAAATTCTAAAATATTTCTGGAGTCTCATCTTGCCCATCATTATAAAGAAGTCAGATACAGATTTATGTTAAAAGCATGCACTGTTGGTTTTTCTAAAGAAAAAAAATATGTCACTGGGGAAGTGTCTTTGTCTAGTTAAAAAACAAAAAAAGCATTTGCAAAGCATATTTGTGAAATTGGTATGTGCCAGACACAAGTTATCTTATTTAATCCTCATGACAATGCTTCAAGGTAGGTTTTCATATTGCTATTTTATGTGAGGAAATTGAAGCACACGTATAGATTAAGTAACCTGTCCCAAGTTGCCAGGCAGGGTGGAGCATACACCAGGTTTAAAGCTAGGCTTTTCCCACTCAGAGCACTTTTGTTTTTCTTTTTGGTGGTACTGGGGATTGAACCCAGAGGCATTCCACCTCTGATCTACACCCTCAGTCCTGTTGTATTTATTATTATCTTTTGTTTGTTCATTTCAAAACAGTGTCTCACTAGATTGCTAAGCGTCTCACTAAGTTGCTGAGGCTCTTCTTGAACCTGTGATCCTCCTGTCTCGGCCCCCCAAGCTCTGAGATCACAAGCGTGCGCCACCACGCCCGGCTCCACCCAGAGTTTTCCTAACTGACTGTCTTTAGCATCCACAGGGGTTCTGCAGCCAACCAGACTTACATTTCAGTCATTTCCATGAGCTGATCTTGGTTATTTCCTTGAGGCTGGATCCCAGTATTCTCATTTTGAAAATAATCTGAGATAGAGATAATGGCATTCCAAACACCACATCAAACAAGGCAGATGGACAGGTGGACATTGTTCAGAACCACTAAGTTTCAAGTCTGTGATTTTGGTCATCAGTTGGCCAGATGGTGACAAGGTCAAATATTTTGTTAGCTGGCTTTCTTGGTGAGCCCTCTTCTGGGTCTCAGAATCATCAGTTTCTTTGGAAGCAACAATCCCAAGAGAATGGTGATCAGAATGGAGAGGGACTGGAAAACTGGTAGAATCGATGCAGATCTATGAATCACTACAAGTTATAGTTTCCTGGACAGCCCAAGAGTTATGTTTCACAGCATGATTGATGATATTGTTACACCTTAATTTATACCTGACTTAAAACTAACACTCTTTTGGACCTTGGTTTACTCAAATATTTCTGCAACATGGTGTTACTTTATGCTTCAGTTCCTTTTCAGACAGGAAAACAGGTTAGCACAGGGAAATAGCTATCCTCCCAGTCAGACTAGCCTGGTCCAAACCCCATCTGTGTAACTTTGGGACAGTTGCAAAGCTTTCTGTGCCTCAGTTTCCTTACTGGTAGAAAACTGGGAATGGATCCACCATATGATCCAGTTATACCACTCCTGGGTATCTTTCCAAGGGACTGAAATCAGAATATTGTAGTAATATGTGCATATCCATGTTTATAGCAGCAGAATTCACAATAGCCAAATTATGGAGCCAACCCAGGTGTCCATCAGATGAATGGATATACACACAATGGAATTCTACTCAGCAATAAAGAAGAACAAAATGATGTCATTTGCAGGGAAATGGATGGACCTGGAGAACATTATGTTAAGTGAGATTAGCCAGTCACAGAAAATGAAAGGTCATATCTTTTCTCTCATATATGGAAGCTAGGGAGTAACTGGGATACAAGAGGGACCTGAGTGGAGTGAGGGAGGTGGACTAGAGGAGGATGGGGGAAGAGAGAGAGAGAATTAATGAAGAATGCCAATCTCAATATCTTGTATGGCAAAGGGGGGAGTGGGGAGGGAGCCAGGCAAGAGCTCACCAAGTGCTGTGTGCATATATGTCACTCACTATCATTATGAACTGCATTATGATATGAGACTAAAATGCACCAATAAAAGTATAAAAAATTAAAAATAAAGCAACAACAACAATAAAATACAGTATCAGTTCATAGGGTATTGTCTTAGTCCATTTGCACTAAATAAACAGTATAAGCTCATAATAAATAAATAAATAGTATCATAATAGCTCATAATAAATAAATAGTATCTGCTCATAGGACACTATCTTAGCCCACCTTCACTGCTATAACAAAATGCCATAGACTGAGTGTCTTAAACAACAGATTTCCATTTCTCACAGGTCTGGAGGCTAGAAGTCCAAGACCAAATTGCTGATCACATCTGTTTCTGGCAAGGGCTCTCTTCTTCTTGGCTTGTACACCCATCTCCTTGCTGTGTCCTCACATGGTGAGAACAGAAAGAGTGCAAGCTCTCTGGTTTCTTCATATAAGGGCACTAATTTTATCACAAGAACCCCACCTTCATGACCTCATCTAACCCTAATTACTGCCCAAAGACCCCACCTCCTAATACCATCACACTGGGGGTTAGAGCTTTGACATATGAGTTTTGGGGAGACATATTCAGTCCATAAAAGGTACTGTCTTTAAAGCAATTGGCAAGAACTCACAAAGGTTCACCATAACTGTTGTTACTCAGACACTAACACTAAGGAAGCAGGTGGCAAGGCATACTCAGTGTGACATTTATGGTAGCAGATGTGGGGCTATCCAAACACAAAAGGCATGAATAAGGCAAAATTGCTTCCCTCAAGGAGGTCCTGGTCTCCTGTCCTCCTTGGTGACTGTCCTTCAGGAGACCCCATCCTTCTCAAGCATCACTCTCTGCTTGGTGGGGTTGGTGACAAGATATGGGGAACATTCACACCAGGCATGGAACGCACATCTGTTGCACAACTGTACAACCCTTGGGTTGGAAGTTACTAGATGAGCACTCACATCCCATTTGTTAGAGTTACTGCCCATGACTTTGGGCAAGTCATTCAACCTCGTTCAGTGAGGCTTTGTCCTCTGTGAAATAGGAATAATACTAATTTATTTATTAGTTTAAAATATCAGTGTACCTATTATTACTGCATCAAAGAAAAGCTGCTTACCTTATACCTTTGGATGGTGCCCAAAAAGGAGACAGCTGTGCACAACATCCCAGCTGCAGAGTCCTGGGGGCAAATAGGGTAGCGTTATCAGCATCTTCAAAATACTTCATATAAGCCTGGCATGGTGGCATGCGCTTGTAATCCCAGTACTTGGGAGGCTGAGACTGGAGGATCCCAGTTTGCGGCCAGCCTCAGCTACTTAGTGAGGTCCTCCACAACTTAGTGAGACCCTGCTTCAAAAATAAAAAATAAAAAATAGGGCCGGGGGTATAGCTCGGAGGTAGAATGCCCCTGGGTTCAATCCCCAGTACCACACACACAAAAAAATACTTCATATAGCATGCACTACACATGTAGTAACCAACAACTACAGCCCTGGTTGGAAGAGCTATTGTGAGAACTAGTAAGATCTGTATAAAAATGAACTAGCTGTAGTTATTCTATGCAAGTACAAAATAAATGCTTTAAAGACAAACACAAACTGAGAAGTATCCCCCCTTTTGGAAGTGTGAGAAGAAGGGCCCTGTACATGTATCTATGACAATGGGCCAGAACTCAATAAATAGCTATAATCCACGGAGGGCGTAGCTACATGAAGGAAAACCAAATAGTGGCTGAGTGGGGTGAACTCTGTCACTGTCTTTAGGAATCCACTGGCTGGGGGTCCTTGCAAGTTCTCGTGTTAACATTTAATATGCCCTGGCACCAAAAATGAAGTGGCTAATAATAAGAAAAGTTTTTCCACAGTGCTACTTAGGTTTGTCACTGATGAGTTTAGACATTACCCACATATTCAAAACAAAACAAAACAAAACACCGCAAGCCTAAAACAGGGTTGGTTACTTCTTCCCTAAAGCACTTTTCCACATTCCCTTTGTCTTGTAGAAATGCAGATTCAAAGGAAAGTTTTAAGAGGGATACATGCTCATTTTCTTCTAAATTTAGATTTAAACCACGAATAATATTAATGGGGAAAGTGAGCTGATAGTTAACCGTGTTTTTCAAAGACCGATAGTCAGAGTTCCCGTCTCAGAATCAATTGAGGTCCTTGTTACAAATGTAGATTTCAGACCAGTTCCCAGAGGATAAGTGAGAACCTCTGATAAATGGGGATACAATTCTTTGGGTTTGTTTTGCCCTCATACAACACCTGCCAAGTTTAAAAACAAACAAAACAACAAAAGGCTGGCTTAAAATGGACAAATGAGAAGGTGGAATGCTAAAAATATTTCTGACTTCTCAAATAGCAAACCCCAATATTAAAATAAGCCAACAACCATTTTACCAAGTTTTATCCTGTGACTATTCTAATCTCACCAAAGCACAAAGAACTATCCAATAATTTAAAAAGAAAAAGAAGTATGTGTGTGCGCACCTTATAGCCAGATAGACCAAAATGTTAAATAACCATAAAAGAGTAGGATCATAGAATCACTAATTATATCACTAATTACTAATTAAATATTTTTTGTACATAAAAAGTGCCCTAAACTAATTTTCAGTACTCAGAAAGGCCTTTTGCATGTAAACCAAACTGGGATACCCACTGTGCTAAGCACCCACCCAACCAGACATACAAAGATGAACCAAACACAGCCCTTCTCTCTAGCTCACTGGTCAGTTATTCTTAAACAGTACAGTCTCAGAGCCCTTTGAGAATCTGATGAAATTCTTCTTTTTTTTTTTTTTGCGGTACCAGGGATTGAACCCAGAGACATTCTACCACCGCGCTACACCCCCAGCCCTATTTTTTATACTTTATTTTGAAACCGGGTCTCACGAAGTTGCGGAGGCCTCACTAGAGAGAGAGAGAGAGAGACAGAGAGAGAGAGAGAGAGAGAGAGAGAGCTGAGGCTGGCCACGAACCCGGATCCTCCGGTCTCCGCCTCCCAAAGTACTGGGATTACAAGCGTGCTCCACCACGCCCGGCTGATGAAATTCTTTTACTCCTGAAAATGTATGGACGCACAAACTGGATTTGGGAGAGGGTGCTGGGGATTGAACCCAGGGGCATTCTACCCCCAAGCTACACCCTAGCCCTTTTTATTTTTTATATATGAAATGGGTCTTGCTAAATTGCTGAGGCTGGTCTCGAACTGGCTATCCTCCTGTCTTAGCTTCCCAAGTACTGGGATTACAGGTGTGCACCCCAACACCCAGCTACAAACTTGATTTTGAATCTGGTTTCTGGGGACTGGTGGAGACCTCGCTTTAAGAATCCCTCATTGAGACCAGACACAGAGTATAAACTGGGGAGCCCTAAATTCTGGAAAGTCAGTGATAGTCCCTTCCCACATGTCATTCAAAGTGCAATTTAAATATTTTTAATGACACGCAACTGAAGTCTTCTCAATTAAAATTGCTTCTTTCTAGGTATTTTAATTGCTCATATCTGTCCTCTTGTTTTTTGTTTGTTTTTCATGCTGTTGTCTTTGGTAGTTTGTTTTGTTTAATGCCTCTGCTTTGCCAGAGCCCTAAGTGTATATTTAAATTTTGTGTAGCTAATTCAGCACTAATCTAAAGGGTGGCCTGGCTCCCCACATCCATTTACTACAGTATAGAATACTGTGAGCTCGAGAAAGATCTTGGAGTACAGTGCAGAGGGCATGGAAAGAAGTGGTGCCTCACAGTCATCCAAAGTCAAGTGTTGAGCTTAAATAGATGCTCCATTAGTGCTGCTCAGAGGAGCAAGTGACTGTCAGTCAGAGGGCAGCATCTGCAACAGCCTACCCATTAACCAACCAGAAGGGGCGCGCGTGAGGCTGCTGCGGGGAGCAGAATGAGAAGGCGTTTGTGCAGCAGACGCTCTGCCCTGCCTTCCATAAAAGATACCACTGAACACCCACTGTTGGTGAGGATCAGGAGCAAAATCATGTGACAGCCAGCACGAAGCCGGAATGGAAGGACAGAGAAAGTCACTAAGCCAGGACAACTGTGCTTTGCAACTTACCCTAATGTTTATAAAACAGAGAGGCTTCCAGAGTGAAGAAACACAAGTGGCCTGGGTTCTCATTCAAGAAAGAATTTCCTTTTTTACTGTTCCAGGTATTTCCTCCACAAGAAGTTTGTTTTTAACTCTTACACACACCTTGCCCCATGTCTTCTCAATCACCACCTGCTTCTGCCCAAATATCCAGAGAAGAGCTATTTACTTATTTATGTTCTGCCTGTTTCCAAAATGGGTTTAAGGCAAGTCAAATTTCAATGTTAAAGATTCATCACTGCAAGAATTTTCCATATCTTTAGCCAGACAAGACTGGATCATTAGAACGTTATACCTGTGCTGCCAATGATGTTTATAGTCAGGTGTTTCTTTCTGCTTATGTAATAGAGAAAAAGATCTCTTGCCCTCAGCTCTGTGCTGGTTCCTTTTAAATATTTCAGGGCAGGTATCAGGAACCATATTTTCAGATGGAGTCAGCCCACTCGTGTGAAGGTCATGATGACAACCACCATTTCAAGGTGCCTCTGGCTGAGTGGGTAGCTCAGTGGTACAGTGCTTGCCTAATGTGCAAGAGGCTCTGGGTTTGATACCCAGCACCACCACCACCACCAACAGCAAATCCCTTCAAGTGTACCTGCCATGTTGCATACAACCACATTGAATTCTCACAACCACCTTGATGGAATTCATTATTAATGTTTCTTTAGTTAGTTCTGATCTGGAAACTGAGGACCAGAAAGGGATTTATTAAATTACCTGAAGTCACCTTGTTAATCGATGACAGGTTTCAAACACAGGCCTGATGACTGACTTCCCAGCCCTCATGCTTTCCTTTAGACTGCATTGCCTTTCTAGAAATAAGAAGGCATTAGCAAAAGGTGCACAACACCACAGGTAGCCCTCAGCTCTCTGTGGGAGAAAACTTACTGCCATGGCCCTAAAAACACAGAGATGAATACTTGTCATGAGGCATTTCTCCTCAATTCTGGAACATATCTTTGCTAGACATCTGTCCCAAGGGTTTCATTCACATTTTCCACCCAAATGAACAGGGCTTGCATCACTTGCATAACATAAATGCCATCTTTCCCCAGGGGACGCTTTTTTCAAATGTCACTTTGGGCCTAGACTGGTGCATGTTGTGCCTGGCAGATCATTCATTGCCAGGAGCAATTGAAGTAACTGTTTAAGAGAAAGGTAAACATACTGTTTTCGAACACCAGTTTTCAAATACCATTGCAAAAGGTAAGATTATGTAATGAAGACCCTTGGTGTCAACTTTTGTCTTTTATACAGTACTTAAAAAATGTTAGGGGTTAGAGGAGAGGCTGGATGTGATTCAAAGGAAGATGGATATTTAACAGGATCCAATCAGGAGTTAATCAGCCATTTATGTGTCTGACAGCTGGACTCTTCTTCCACTAATCCCCACTTCTGCAGCTTATGTCTAGAGGAGTACTGAAGCTGGGGTGAGAGTCAGAAGCCACCATGATCGAGACAGGGACTCAGACCTTTTGTGGAATGCCCCTGGGTCTAGATGAATTGCCATGGCTTCCTGTTTCATCCCCTGTCCTTTTAGAAGTTAGTGGCTGAGCAATAGTTCTCAAACTGTTTTATAAAAAATGAAAGAGGGATTTCCACCCCACTCCCTGAAGCCTGATATGAATTTTTTGCTCATTATCTGTTTAAGAGCATCTTTATGTCAATAAAAATAGTGGTGTTTCCAACAAAAGATTTATTTTTGTTCCCAACCATACCCAACATCAACTCAAAGTCCATTCCCTATGGCTATGGGCCCAGATCAAAGATGCTCTTTTCAAAAACAGATCTCCAAAGCCTACAACATAGATGAACAACACAGTAAACCTGAAGACAGGTGAGGCAGCATATGGACACAGGCACTCCGGAAATAGTCCTGATGGTAAGTAAGACTGATTGAGATGCACTGATATCATTTTCTTATGCTAACTTTCATTTATTTGTGGAAGAACTTTAGTACAAAAATAGGTATGTATTTCTTGCAGAAAATTTAGAAAATAGAGATAAAGAAGGAAAATGTGCAAATCATATGTAATCTTACTACACAAAAATAACCATAGTTAACATTTTGGTATATGATTTTTTCAGTCTTTTGAGAATGTGTAATATATATTTTATATAAAAATAAATCATGTTATAAGTGATATGCTTAATTCAGAGGTTTTCACTTCACAAAACATCATGAACATCTTTGTATGCCATTAAAAGTTCTATTAAAACATCATTCTTTTGTCTTTATAGTATTCCATCATGTGTGATTATTTATTTTCATGTAAAATAGCTTTTAAAAACCAAATTTATCCCAGTACTTGGGAGACTGAAACAGGAGGATCACAGGTTTGAGACCAACTTCACCAACTTAATGAGACTCTGTTTCAAAATTAAAAAGTAAAATAGAGCCAAAGGGTATAGCTCAGAGGTAGAATGCCCTGGGTTCAATCCCCGGTACCACATACACAAAAAAATGCTCATTGTTAAAAAAGAAAATCAGTTCACACAATAAAGAAGAAAGTAAAAAGAAACAAACAAAATCACCCACAATTGGTCCTATAATACAAGGTAGAATTTCTGCTTCAATGATATGTGTATTTTAAATTTTTATTTGTGTGTCAATAAATTATCTACATGTTATATCCATTTATATTCCTAGCAGGAATATATGAAAGCATAACCCCAAAGACAGAGTGTTATCTTTTTTAATCTTTATTGATTAGATTGAAAAAAGAGGGCTATGATTTTATTTTTCATGTCTTTAGTTCTTAGTGTTGGATTACCCCTATCGTCTATTTTTATTTCTCACTGCGATTCTACATTTGCATTTCTTACTATAAATTGTGTGTTTATTTGCTTTGACCACTTTTCAATGGGTTTTTAAGAGCCCTTTGTAATAAGGCTATCAATCATTTTTTCTGCCAACTGTATATAACATTTTTATCAATTTGTTCTCTGCCTTTGAATTGTGTTTGCTTATTTTTAACTTTCAATTTTTAAAAAGTCTTAGATTTATGGACTAGTAACAAAGACAGTATGAAGAATTCCTACTATACTTTTCATCCAATTGCCCATTAACTTACATAATAGCAATTATCAATATTAATATTGGTGTGATGCTATTAACTAATCTACAACTTTATTTGGATGTCACCAGTTTTTCCACTAATATTATTACCACATTGCATTTAATTATCATGTTGCCTTAGTCTCCTTCAATTTGTGACAGTATTAGTCTTTTCTCAGTTTTCATGACCTTGACACTTTTTTTTTTTTTGCAGTACTGGGGATTGAACCCAGGGGCATTCTACCTCCGAAATACACCCCCAGCCCTAGTTTTTATTCTTTATTTTGAAACAGGGTCTCATTAAGATGCAGAGGGCCTCACTAAGTAGCTGAGGTTGGCCACAAACCTGGATCCTCCTGTCTCAGCCTCCCAAGTACCGGGATTACAAGCGTGCGCCACCACACCCAGCTGACCTTGACATTTTTGAAGAGTACTTGTCAAGTATTTTGTAAAGTGTCATTCAATTTGAGTTTCTCTACTCTAAAGTTAGCATTTTTCCCTTTCAATGCTCAGTCATTAGAAGGGAGTCCCCGAGTCCAACTCATATTCCAAGACCAGGTCGACTAATCTCTACCTCCTAGAGGGAGGGACATCAAGAAATTTGGGAGATGTTAAAACTATTACATTAATTAATAAAATTTGGGGGTGGAGATGATTTGAGGCTATTCAGTATCTCATTCCTCATTAAAGTTTCATCCACTAAGTTTTTCAGTCTTCACTGGATCTTGTTTGCAGAAATGATTATTGTGGTGTTCTAAAGGTGATTTCTACTTCCCTCATTGCCCCTGCACTTATTTGGAATCCTTTTATTGGTAACATTTAGCCTATCTTTCTTAGAGATGTGGTTACACAATGTCACTAAGAACCTAATTTTTTTTTTTTTTTTTTTGCGGTACCAGGGATTGAACCCAGAGGCGTTCTACCTCCGTGCTACGCCCCCAGCCCTATTTTTTATACTTTATTTTGAAACCGGGTCTCACGAAGTTGCGGAGGGCCTCACTAAGGAGAGAGAGAGAGAGAGAC